>OY744476.1:124957376-125059876 GCA_963556175.1 Tipula confusa
TTTAAAAAATTAAAAAAAAAAAAAATTGAAATCGGTTTTCGATCCGCACAAAAATTAATAATTATTTAGAAATTTGTAAATTATACACTAATTATATTTGCACAACACAGAACACTACACTAAATATTCATAAATATTTATACTTATCTTAATTATTAACTTAAAATGGTTAAACGTTGACCACCACCGCCATATCCTACGTATCTTTAATTCTATAATAATATACAATACATAGCTGTCAAAAACCAACATGTACATATTAAAAACCACCCTGTGGCCCTTGTATACACAAAATGTTATAAACACTCTCACTAATATTCTTACTCTCTTGCCGCCTTTTTATTTTTTATGAAAACAAAAACAACATTTTTTTGTAAATATTACGAAGTATTACGAACTATTCAAAATACGACTAATTGCCTAAAAATTAAAAATTCTGTATTAAAACTTTAATTATTTGAAGTTTTATGTGTTTTATACTTTAACTAGATATATTATGTATCTAATTAGTATACACTTCCAAATACAAATATGACTGTAAATAACAACAAAATGTAATCAAAAATTTACCGTTATAAATCCCAATGTATTTTTTTTGTTGTTTCATATTAGCGAGATGATTTCTGTTCCCCCACATATACTAATTAAAAATTTGACGTCATGGCCAGTATATATATAGGCCAAAACCCTCTTTACTACAAGCCGTATTGTTTGCATACTCATGCTATACAAAAATATATACTTTGATTGTATTGTAAGTAGAAAATCGTGTCGGGATATGATAGCGAATATTGTGTAAAAGAAATAAACAATAAAGTCAAATAATGCGCATGCGTTTACAATTTTTTTTATTAATTTTATATGGAGTTTTGATATTTACCAATACATCTAAAGTATATATTTTCACTAATACATTTCAAAAATACATGATAATGTGTGTCAACGAAAGTTACAAGACGGCTTGTAGTAAAGAGGGTTTTGATATAGGCATTGTTTGATTTTATTGTTTATTTCTTTTACACAATATTCGCTATCATATCCCGACACGATTTTCTACTTACAATACAATCAAAGTATATATTTTTGTATAGCACGAGTATGCAAACAATACGGCTTGTAGTTTAGATGGTTCTGATGGATTTTCATAGCACCAATACACTCAATTGTGTATATAGGTTTTGTTTATCTGTGTCAACGAAAGTTACAAGACGGCTTGTATAATAGAGAGGGTTTTGCTTACAATACATACATCAAATATACAAGTAGTGCAGTCCATTATACAATTTTCATTATTATACAGTCACTTAGAATAGTGTTTATCTTTACATAACAGTAGCTATTTCTTCTCGATGTATGTAGGCAGCACTCGTTTATCGTTTTGACTCTTGTAGCATAACGAGTTTCACTTGATATAAAATAAAAATGTTAAAAAACTTTCCATCAATTCGTCTATATAAATAGGCCTCTTTTGATTTTCGTCTCGTTTCCATTTCATTTGGTTTCGTTCCCGTCTGTATAACTAGCCTATTTAAAATTTGAATTTTAAACTAAGAACGGCAGGTTTGGTTATCCCCAAGTGATTTAAAATGTAATAAATACTGTCATATATAATTCTTTTTATTTTTTTTTCATTCAAAGTAAAAAGGTTTAATACCATCTATTTCAGAGGTATGTAAATTTAAGAGATTCTCACAACTATGGGTACTGTAGAATCACACATTAAAGAAATCTCTTAACTTAAGAGATTTTTTTTAGTTAAGAGCTCTGCGAGTAACTGTCAGAAACGACATGTATAAATCATTTCATAATCAAAAAATAAATCAAAAAAAAACGTAAACAATTTGCTGACCGATCGAATATGGCACCCTTCCGCAGCTACATTCACTGACAGGCCGTTTAAGTGAATTTCGCTGTAAATAGTATCAAGTCAGACTGCTAAATTAAAAAATCTTTGGATTCTTTAATTTAACAGTTTGAATTTTATTTATATTATCAGGGGTTTGCCCCGGATAATATAAATAAAAAAATAAAATATGTCATAAAAATAAAAATAAATTCAAAAAAAATTATTTTCGAATATATATATATATATATATATATTATTTTATTCTGTTTTAATCATTTAATTATGAAAGTCAAAAGTAACGGGATACTGATAACCATAATATTTGCTTTCCAATTGACCACCGCAATTACTTAGGTGTATCTCATTACTAAATTTTAACTACTCGTAACGATCAAGGTGCGAGTCCCAGTAGTGGCACTAAAATGACACCAGGATCGCACCCCTATGGCGTTAACAGAAATCTCCAGATAGAGGCTTGACTGCGGTCTTTGAGCCGGATAAGCTCAGGGCTGGTCGTGGGATTTGCCAAGCATATCTGGAGCTTGAAAACCGCAAGGAATGCAATTGATTGGAATAAATATAATAATAAAAAAAAATAATAAATATAATAAAAAACAAAAATATTTAAATTATCTAAATTTTTTTTCCATTATTGTTGTTGTACAAAATGATGATCCATATGGCTAAGACCATTCTCTTTCTCCTCGTGTTTATCTTCTATCGCAACGAAACTATAAACGGTTTTAACTGCAATTACGTTTGGTTGAAAATGTTGTTCGTTCATGCAAATTTGAAAATCATCTTTAACAATGTTAGGTTTTTCTAGTTTGGACCCTTGATTGTTGCGCTCGTTTCGTTGCAATGCTGCCTATTGGCGATTGTGAATGCATGGCAACAAATTTGGATTAATCAAGCTGCGTTGACGCTGTATACAAGTATTATACAATAATTGTTCTGGATATAATCCATATCCAAATGCATCTTCTAATGGATCATCGCCGAGGTTCAATAATAATGGTAAAAACATTTACTACTTTGTAATTTCACTTTTAACATAATTTTGACTATTTTACGTTTTAACTAACTTATAGTTTTATTCTTATTTAAAAAATTTATTTATTTCACAACAAAAACTAATTTATTTTACAATTTTTAATGTCATTATCATTTTATATACATTTTATTTTTCTCAAAAATTCCATAATTACTCATCACGTTTAACACCAAACACGAGTTTATATACCTACTCATAACCCGTTACACAATAAAAAAAATAATGTAGGGGAAATGAGAAGGTATACAACAATACTAACATACAAAACAAATTAAATATAAAACAAAAACAAAACCGGTGTGGATAACATTTATATAATTTTAGTCCCAGGGGAACGAGTACACAAATGTCACTCGTTACAAACTGCTCATGCAAACGTGTAAAAGAACCGATGGCCGATTGGAATGCAACTAATGTTATTAAGATAAAACTTTCACTGTGCAATGTGTTAACTTGCTATTGACAAGTTGGAAAGTGTGAAGGCGTCTCTAGTAGGCTTTATTCTAAACGTATCTTGTATGTAATCTCACTTTTGTGGTAAATAGATATATGTAAATTTGGTTCACACAATAATTGTTTTAATTAATTAAAAGTATATTAATTGCAAAAACAAATAATTGGAATGTGTAACTTGTAGTGTTCCTAATCAATAATTTGTTGATTTATTCCAAATTCTATGTTCACAATAATATAAATTTGTTCTAAAAATTTTTTAAAAATAACGTTGGTATTAATAGACATGCACAGAAACAATCAATTTTTATTATGTGTGTTAACTTAATTATGTGTGGTTAATATAATCAAGAATTATACAATATACATCTTCATTTCAAAACAATTACTCATAATATATCCATCGATTAGAATAATAAAAATACAGATTTCGGACGAACTGTAAAGATATTTCTGTACGATGTTATGGAATACTTTGGTTCCTCAAAAAGGCCTCTAGAATCTTGCTAAAATATAGCTTCATACTTTTGTACTAGATTTGAAAATCGAACATAAGGTCAGCAAAAAAAAAAAAACAATTCGATTTCAACAAATGCATGGTCATTAAAATGCTGTCTCTTATGGTGCGTACATGTACGTGATCAAAAAATTGATTCGCGAATCAAGGGGAAATTTGTATATTGTTCATACGAAAAATATATAAATTTCCCCTCCTGAGTTGAAATAATTTTAACTTTGGGCACATTTTTCACCGCAAGCATCCAACATAATAACAAAATAAAAATAAAAATTATGATCAATAATTGTTTTTTGACATTTCTTGTTTTGTTTTTCAAACTTTTATCAATTCACTGCCAATATTTAAGTCCCGCGCCAAAATTTCGATAGCGGTTTGTCTTGATAAAGACATTTTGGGTATTATTACGAACTAATTAAATTCAAAAAATTAAATTATACGAAAAATATTAAATTACACGAAAATTTAAAATCACCGAAAACAAACAAAAAGAAATTATTACGAAATTAAAACCAACCAATAAAAACAAAATGAAGTTAAATTTATTATTAGAAATTATTACGAAATAACACGAAAAAATTTAAATCACCGCTAAGTGATTTTGTAAAAAAATCACAAAAAATCGTACAAATATTACGTATACCACAGCCAACAATGTACGTACCATTAAAGACATGTTTTTCATGTTACGTTTTAATCGAGTTCTTCGCAAACCTCAACCATCATATTCAAGTATGCCATGGTTTGAATCCAATATTTTAGTAAACAATTGGCCGTCTGTTTATTCTATAATGGCGTCGTAAAAAAAGGCGCGGGCAAGTTGATTTTAATAGCTTTTTTCAATACCACCGGTTGACATTGAATTACTATGTCTGCTCCAATTTCCGCTTCTGTATATAGTTGTTGTAACTACTGCAATTAAAAATTATATGTCTTAATTTTACATGATTAAATTAAAAATGAATTATCTTTTAAATAAATTTACCTAATGAATTAGTTACAACAATAATGATTACTAATGATTAAAATGATTATTGCAAATCTTAAAATTTTTCGGAAAGTCTTTTCTCATTCAATCAATGGAGAAGCAATCATTCACTTCTTTTTTAGTTCTTTAGAGTTTAAAACTTCCTTCGGAATACTTTACATTGTGGAACATCACATAATCTTTTGTATACGTCAATTCTTATTTTACTTCCATACCTATATATTATATACACCATTTTTAAAATAATATTAAATATGCCAAATTATTTATTACGAATTTTATATACCTAATATTTATTTTAATTCACTTATAATTTTAGAATCATAACAATATGCACAAACACTTTGTATATAAATCTATATGATTTGTCGAAAGTTAAATTCAATATACGTTTACAAATTTTTCCGCTAGAGCACCCAGTGTAATTGGTCAATTGTAGTAAATAATATTGAGTAAGAGAAATATTGAGAAAATATTTTGTCGGAACCAATCGATATACTCTCATTTGAAGTTGGGCAAACTTATTTTCTTCATTCATAGGTCTTTATAGATCCTGCATTCCAACAGGTGATTATATTTATAGTTGATGTCTTCGTCATCATCGATCGTTATCAAGTGGTCTCCATTCCTTTCCTATTGCAATCCCAAATCTGCAACCTTATCGATACAATTGTGAAATTGTGTGATTGCGATATATAAATAATGTTAACAAAATGATAATAAATAATGAATTTAAGTTGTTGTTTTCGTATTTATTAATTTAATTATTTTGTTTACATTTAAGCTGTATTATAATTTTTTTTTGATGCTTAACTCTAATGTTTGTCGCCAATTTTACATTGACTGTTTTTTCTTCTTCAATTAAATAAAAACATATTTAATAAATAAAAAAAAATTAATATTTGCAATGTTGTATGTAATATTAAATATTTTTAACAAATTTATGTTTTAATTTTAATAATTAAAAGTTAAAATTAAAATAATATTTATTATTTTTTATGTTTAGGTAAATATTAGCGTTTTTTTATTTATATATTTTAATATTATAAAACACATACTATTAATAAAATTGTATAGTTTATTATTTTAAATATGTCTTAAGATCTAAGCATAATAATTTTTTATTAATAGAATGAATTATTATAAATTAATTTGTTTTTAAATTATAAATAGACAAAAAATGTAATTAAATTCAAAAGATAACAATGTTTTTTTTTTTAAATTATAAAATAAAAATTAATTAAATATAATTAAGTATAAATATAAATAACACCTTTATTATGTTATTGTAAATAAATACTGTTTTTTTTTTCATTTATTTATATTTTATTATTCATATTCTTTTTTTGCAAAAATTTATGTTTACAACATTAACATAATAATCCAATACGATTAAAACAAAAAGCATTTTTAGTTATCAACTTTAATATAGTGATGAGATATTTAGATGTTTCAAATTCATTTAATTTTATAAAAATAAATTTAAACTTAATAGTTTAAATGGAAGCTTGCAAGCTGCACTTTTAATAAATAAATAAGTTTGTAGAATGGCATTTTATAGTAAATCGTTTTTTATACTTCGAGTAGATAGGCTTGTTAAAATTTTCGTCACATTGAAGTATACCATTTTCAGTGTAGAGTTGAGTTTACTTTTTATCAGTCGAACTTGGTTTTTTGATCTATAAAATATAATTTTAACCAGAGTGTTATAAATTACAATTATTGAAAATTATAATATGCTAATCAAATTTACTTACACTTCCTAAATTTTCCTTTTCTTCTGGTAGTTCACCTAAATATTGCAAAAGAATAATTACAGGTAATTAGAAAACGTGAAAATTTACAAATTTTTAGTTTTATTTTTAAATATAAATCAACTAATTGGTAATATTATAAATTAAAATATGTAAATATATACATTTTATGGTTAGCATATGGTATGATGAATTTTAAAATATTTGTATTAGATGTAAAAGGTTTTAGGCTAAATTTAATTGATTGCGAATTAATGTGCATTATGGAGCAATACCATTATATAAAAATAACAGATTGCCGCGTCACAATTAAAATTAAAATATTGAGATTTAAATATTAATATTTAATAGTATTTAATAGCAAATATCTACTTAAAAAAACATTACAAATTTTACCTTTTTTGTCATTAATCGAAATACATTTTGAATATAGGCAGAATAATTAATTTATTTTAGTTGATATCAAATAAATTAAATAAATAAAAATATCTTATCATTTTACCCCCATTAAATAAAAGTAATTAATGGGTGTGTTGTTTTTTGATATCAGAGAAATCGGAGAGATAAATTTACTGCCAAATTTTCAGATATGCGTTTTTTTGAAAAAATGTACAGATTATTGTTTGACAGCAGTGTGTTGTATTTTATATTTTTTAGTAAATTCTAAAATGACGACTCCGATTAATGTTGAGCTATCAGGTGACAAATAAAACTTTGATTTAGGGAGTTTAATGCTGAAATTCATAAAATATTTTAGTATTTCTGATACTACAAAAAATACAAAAAATATTTTTTTCGATCTGACAGATAAAAAAACGGAGAAAAAAAAATTATCAGATATATACGATCTCTCCGATTTTTCTGATATCAAAAAAAAAAAAAAAAAACACAGACAATATTTGTTATAGAATGAGATCACAAAGCTCTTACCGCGTTTCGTTTGGTTCAAAAAGATTTACAAGTACGAGTATGTACATATTACAAGATTACAAAACATTACCAACTGTTTATAGGATATAATTACTATAAAGCCAAATAGCAACTGAAAGTTGTATATTTGCAAAAGAATCGATTTAAAAATACAAAACATTCATCAAAATGAAATAAAAATTGTGATCTTTGAAAACAATAAATTATTTTTTCGAGATTTAACTAATCGCCTTATTTCCTTTATATAGTGACATTAGTGGCAAGAAATTTTATAATACTGGGTGTTTTCTTTTATTCATTCTGTATGTACGGCATATTCCGAATGTGACGTAATTCATTATTTTAATCCTTCTGTTTTGTTCATTCTTATATTTATTTAGAATATTCCGAACGTATTCTGTTTGTACTTTATCAAAAGGTAGAATAAATAGAATATTCTATGATACATGCAAACAAATTGGTTTACAAATATATATATATATATATATATATATATATATATATATATATATATATATATATATATATATATATATATATATATATATATATATATATAAATATGTATATATATATATATATATATATATATATATATATATATATATATATATATATATATATATATATATATATATAAATATATATATATTTTTTTTAAAAATCTTAAAAATTATTATTTGTGTCCATTTTAATAAAATAATTTGTTTAATTTGTTAGGTTCTTTTTTTACATAGCATTCGGAATATTCTTTCGTCACGTGATCAGTTTTCTATTCCTTCTGTAGAATGGAATAAAAGAAAATACCCACTATTAAATAATTTTTAATATTACGTTATTTTATCAAGTGTCTTTTCTCTTCTGCCTGTTCGTGGGTCGAAGCACATCTAACTATTACGTAGCTCATTTTAAATGTTGTACCTACAGGTTGTATCTTTGCCTCAACCATTTAATGAACTATCTCATTTAGATGGGTTATATACTTTTTGAAATTGTTGTTTAAGAATGAGATGAATTGGAAAAATATTTTAAAATGTTTTATATAAAAGTCTGAGAGATTTTCGATCGTCATATTTTTTCTAATTTAATGGAAAATTATCAAACAATAATAGATTTTCGACCAATAATCCATTAGATTCTAAACCATTTTACCTAAGGTAAATTGATTAAAACCTTTTATACTATTAAGTAATTGCTTTAAAATCCATTGTAAAGCCAAATTGAAAATTCATGCACTTTTTATTAAATAATAATCATATAAATAGCAAATATTATTAACAAAAAAATAAAATAGAATTTTAGTTTTCATATTTTATATTATTAAAGCTGCATGCTGCTTGCTTGCAATACACAAAATCTTGCAAATAGTTTTGAGCTCCATTTTTTTAAAATTTCATCTTAATTTATTTTTATTAACGTATTTTTTATTTAATATTATTATTGCTTGAGTAAATCAAATATTAGATATAATATTATATATTATACGGTATAAAGAGATAAAACCAAACATTGCAAACTAAAGAAACTAAAACAAAAAATTGGAACTTTTGCAAATAAATTTTGTACTTTTTTATTTTTATATTACTTTAATCTTCATTAAATAAAAAAAATATTTAGTTTTGTATTTATGAATTGAATGTACTACCTGATGAACCATCATCACTGCGTGGCAATTTAACCTCATCGTCATCATAGATTTCGAAATAATCATATAGTTTTTCATGTCCATCTTTAAATTGATGGTGTGATGTTGATGAGTACTGATGTTCGCTTGTATCAAGGAATGTTGGTACATTACCACAAGGTGAAAACATGTCTAAATTACTTTCATCAATAATATCTAGTATTGTATTTGAATCACAGCTTGTCATACTGCCTGACATTTGTGATTCATTTTGATATGTGGCATTTGTTGCTGTTGAGCTGCTTTGATCAAAACTATCAGTACTTGTGATTAAAACATCAGGATCAAACGGTGTATTCAAATTAAAACCAGAATTCAATGAATCACTTGATATGTCTTTTGGCATATCGTAATGCGATGATGGTGATGTTGCAGTTACTGATTGTGTAATATTTACTACTTTACTGTCACCACTACCACCGCCGGATATTGAACTTGACACTTCAGTTATAATATTTTCATCAATTGAATCACGATCCATTTTTGATTGTTGATTTAACAATGCAACTTGTAATTCAATTGAATCAACTGAATCACTACGTCCGCCTGTAATATCTAAAACTTGTTCAATTGAATCAGGCTCAGATCGAGATGATTTTCCAGTTGTGGCACCTTTTGATAATGGTTCGATAGAATCTAAACTACTGGTCATAATATCAATTGCACCACTCTTATTTATTTCTAAACTATCACTACTTGCATGCTGTGATAAATCTTTATCATAAATGTGTCTACCTTTCTCTAAACTATCTGTTGATACTTCCATTGTATTTGAAGCCTCATCTTCGAGCGTTTCAAACCTGCTACGAATTATATCATCTAAATTTTTTGGGATTGTTGTTCCACTTGTCGACGAAGATGACGATGATGATATTACTGTGGTCGTTTGTACTATAGTGGTTTTTACAACGCCTGGTACTCCCGAATTTTTCGTGATAGTTGTTACAGTACTACTACTTGACTCAGTACTCTTTGGTGGAGAAGCCTTAATACTATGTTCAGATTTATTTGATTCATCTGAACGTGAAAGTAATGAAGCCGCTTCTTCTTTTGCTTTTAATTCTATTAATTGCGCTTCAATACACGCTGTTTCCAAGCCTTCAAACTCTTTTAAACTATTTAATGAAATGTCGTCACCTTGACCAGCGCTTCGAGCTAAGAATCGTTTTGTGAAACTACCATTACTCAAAGAATCTGATGATCCAGAAACTTGGTGTAATTTTCTATTTTCAAATGAAATAGCTTGTTCGAGATTTTCAAATTCTTGCAGACTATTCACAGAAATATCATCGTGTTCTTTGGAGAAATATTTACGGCCAGCTAAAACATCGTAGTCTGGTGTACTTGAAAATGAATCTTTAAAGCTTGAAATTCGACTAGATCCGGCTTCAAAATCGGTATCTTCTTCTTTAATATCTTCTAATGTGCCTCTTTCCAATTCATAAGGATATCTGTTTGCGGTCATTTGCATTTCAACCCAACGACGACTAGCATCTATTGATGCTCCATTGTCATCAGGCTCAAAGTCATGCATGCCAATGCCTTGTGATTGAATTTGCACACCTCCTGGTGGGCTATCTTCAAATTCAAAATTCATGTCTTCACGTATTTGGGCGTACAACATAGAGCCTTCATTTGTAGCTGCCGGTGCCGACCGTATTACAATGTTTTCCACTTCTTCGTCATGTTTTTTAACTGATTTTGTTTTCTTTATAACTAAGCTTTTTCCTTCTTGATCGAACTCGTCCGCCTCTTTTGCTACCTCTTCGATTATAACAAATTCGTCCGAAATGTCTGGCTGTTCTAGCATTTCAAAGGAATCACTTCCAGCAGAATCTGCTTTATCATCATCGTCGATATCAGGATCGTATCTTTTAATTACTTCATCTGCTTGTTTTGATTTATA
Organism: Tipula confusa; assembly: GCA_963556175.1. Lineage (NCBI taxonomy): Eukaryota > Metazoa > Arthropoda > Insecta > Diptera > Tipulidae > Tipula > Tipula confusa. The sequence goes on from OY744476.1 coordinate 124,968,509, forward strand.
TTGTTTCAAGATCATTTCTTGATATTCGTCTTCTGTCATGGAATATTCGATTTGTTGTGCGTATTTTATTTCTTTTTGTGATTCAACTGTTGGTGACGAGGTGGAAGTAGTTGCTTCTTCTTTATTTTGTACAGGTTTATCTGTTTTGGATGCTGATTTTTCGTCATCACTACTTAATTGCTTAGTTAAATCATGCGTAATTGTTATATCTGGGATGTTTGAATAATCTTGCATATTTTGTGAGATACAAATCTCACGTTCTTTCTCCAATTCAATTTCAGCATTGATATCTTCAACGATGGTTTCAATTATTAAAGAAGGCGAGTATGGTCTTTTTGGCGGTTCATTTTCTTCTTTTTCTATTGTGTTAACATCTTTAGGGATTTTTCGTTTAGTCTGACTTGTAGGCATTTTAAAAGAGCGTGAATATTCGGATTCATAACGATCATAGTCAGAATCAAATTCAATTTCTTTTTCTACAGCTTCCATTGGTTTTGGTTGAGTGTCATGAATTATCATTTCATCTTCTAGTGATGTCGATAAGTATTCGTGTTCGATTGGTTTCTCTGATGCCAGATCGTCCTCACTTCCAATTCCTGCAAATGTAAAACCAGCCGGTAATGTACTCTCACTACGTTTATGTCCTTTTTTAGATTTTGTTGTGGTCGTTTCTTGTTCACTAGTTGTTTTAGTTATAATTTCAGAGCTCATCGTAGTTGTAATTTGAGTATTTACCAAATGCTTATCATTATCATGCACGTAGGACGATGTCATCACAAGATTGTCTAATTTACCGAATGAACCAAAATCCTCATTTTTTAAACTTTGAATTCCATCTGATAGTAGAGTTGGAATTTCATAACTTCCAACTAGAGAACCAGGTAAAGAAGCCATAATATCTGAGTCTGGTAAATTTTCCATCACCGTTTCTAAGCATGATGTACTTGAAATACTAACTGATAGTATACTTCCATCTTCTAATGATCCAAAACGACTTTCATCAAAACTACCACTTAGTTTATCAATTTCAATTGATCCTGAAAGTGAACCATATTTAATAGTGGGTTCAGACTCTACCACGAATGACTTATCTTCTTTTTTGGGAGACTTAACTTCTGGTACAAATGTCATTTCATGTGATCGTTTCATAAGTATTGGTGAATCATCGGACTCTAAGAGTATTCCAGGACATTTATCTTCTAAGCTTCCACATTTGTCCTCTATTTCTATTCCCATATCCAAATCATCTTGCAAGTCAAGCGATTCCATTTCCAGTTCTGCAGCCGATGGAACAAGCGTTTCTGATGCTTCGGAAATTTCAATACTTCCTAAATTTCCTGAACTTTCAGAGTCTAAACTTTTCATACTGTCACGGCTGCTTTCATCACCACTACGTGATCTTAAACTGCTAACTGCACTATGATATTCCGTAGGAAGTAATGATTGATCCTGTGCTGTTTGATATTCTGAAGAATTATTAAAAGTTAATAAGTTTTCGATATCTGAGGACTGAGGTCGACTGTTGTCAGTTTTTTCAAAACTTTGATAATGACTTTCGCCAGAGCTCGATTCGACATCATTAACTGACCAACGATTGTGCTCATTTCTAATGTGAGTTTTTGTTGATTTTCGGCGAACAACTTCTAATTTAGTAAACGAATCTTCATTGGACGAAGATACTATTGGACTTTCCTCATATTCAATGTGTTTTTGCATAGAACTTGTTGCATCTTCTGGTGATGGATCCACTTTTTTTGTTAACATATCGGTAATTTGATTAGCTGATTCCACAGTCTGTTTAGATAAATCTTCATTGTATGATTCGATAATTGGATCGGTTGTAGATTTAAGCTGTGGTAATATTTTGAATTCAAATTCAGACGGTGATTGTTTAATTAGTTTTCCATCTTTAACAACCCCAATTAATTCTTCTTGTACAGCTTCTAGCGATTCTTTAACTTCGGCTAATGTTTGCTCAACTACTAATACATCGATATCAGTATTGTGAAGATCGTATTTTGTTGATTGCTGAATTTCAACAAACCATTCAACAGGGACAGTTGATTCAACGTCCCGAACTACTTCGATGGCTGTTGCTTTGGCTGTTTCAATTTTTAAGCTTTCAATATCTTTTGGCTTTTCAAATTCTTGAAAAGTTTTCAAACTTTTAATAGGCGAATGTAAAATAGATTTATCGGAATGTTTCGTTCGGTCTTCGTGTAAAATTGGAATGTGTGATTTTTTGTGTCCGTCTACTTCTTTACATTTTTCAGGTATTTCAGTCTCACTCTTATCTAAATTTAATTCTAGCTTGTGTGAATCAAACACCATTTTACGATGATCTAAATGTGGAATTTTCGATGGTTTGTGGTGTTGAATTTCAGAAGTTTTTTCTGGTTTTAAAGAGGTTGTAATCGATATTATGCTATTTATAGTCGCTTGAGGTATTTCCACTTTATTTGGATATTCTTCTGTTTTTGTGGGGTCTTGTTTAGATCCATCGTATCCTTCGTTATCGTATGCAAATTCTGATCGCTTTTCATTTGCCGTTTTTGTTATAACATTATTACTCGATTCACCGATGTAAAATTTGGTCGGTGCGTCGTCAACTGTAATATCTCCTAGTAGTTCGACGGTGTCGTCACTAATAGCTTTATCCATTTTTGGTTGAGATTTAAGAGTTGTTGATTTAATAATATTTTCGTTTTCTAATTTATCTACTTGTGCGTTCGTAATACTAATGTCGTCATCTTGCGATGTTTTTAAACTATTTGTTTTGTCAGCCTTATTTTTACCATAGGATTCAATTGATCTTGAGCTATCATCACTTTCTTGTATTATAACAGTTTCAATTGAATCGCTAAATTGGGATGATGATGATTGGAGTGATGAATAAGTTGATTTTGTTGAGTGAATCGATGTTGATCGAGGTTTAGGTATGGGTGGAATATTTGGTGATGTTAGTTTATCTTCGATCATTATATTTTCTAAATTTTCGTCTTTCGCAAAATCTTTTTCTAAACTAAATTCATCACAAGTTAAACTTTTTCGTGTTCTTGGTGTTGGTTTTGGTATAACACTATCGGAATGGAGAGGTAGAAGACTTCCTGGCTCTAAAATGAAAGCGATGAAAAAAAAATTATGCGTGTTAAAGGAGTTAGTTAACGATTTTTTTTTTTGATTTTGTTAATTGCATCTATTTTGAAGGAGTTTTAATCAAAATCAAAAGCAAATAAAATTATTTTTCTCTAATAAAATTGAAAATAAATGGTTATAAAAATAATAAAAACAAAAAAAAAAAAAAAAAAACAATAATCGTATCGATCACCAAAAAAACATTTTGAATTTCCTGTCGCGAGTTTGACGATTTTTTTATAACTGAATTGAAACGTGGGTAATTGACAAATTATATTTGCGAATATAAAATATTAACAGAACAAGCGTGTTAGTTAGAAGTGCATATTGGTATATATGTATAGTAATTAGTAATTTAAATGGGTGAACTTCCACCATATAAATAAGCAAATATCTTAAAGCATAATTAAACGAAGTTTCTTATCGTTCGAACTTATTTAAAGCCATCACATATAAAAAATGAAAAGCATATGGATTTATGTATATTTATATTATGTTAAACCAGGAATTCTTATAAGTCTTAATTATTTTTTTGATAGTATTTTGTATATGGTGCAACAATAATATGATAAACGAGTACATAATTCATTTATATAGAAAATTTGGAACAAAACCAAAAAAACTTAGAAAAACAGAGCTCAAAACAAGATGAATTGTCATTTGTAAATGCATGGTCCCATTAATTGATATATATATATATATATATATATATATATATATATATATATATATATATATATATATATATATATATATATATGTTGTCAATATAACATTCAATAATATTTTGATCGAAAATATTTGTGTTCACCTGCATGTAAATCAGTGTCAGGCGTTATTAGACCACCTTCAGCAGTTGTTTGTGAGATACTTGTATCATCCCAGCTCATTTTACTAAAATCATGTTGTAAGTTCGATAAATCATCTTTATCAATGGCACAAGATATAAATGCTTGATCGAATTCATTTTGTAGTTGTTCATCATTTTTATCGTAATCATCAGTTTGTGACGAAAGTCGTTCAAATTTCTTATCAATACGAGTTGATGATGTTTTTAATATGCTTGGGACATCATTAATTTTACTCTTATGATTATTATCCATTTGATAATCATGAACTGAATTTATATTGTTATGATCATGTTCCTGGCTATGATAACTACTTCTTGTACCGCCACTATGTGCGCTTATGTTATCATCAAATGATTTACCTGACATTGACTCAATGGTCGGTGATTTGATAAAATCTATACCATTTTGCGATATATCACTGGTTATAGCAAAATGTTCACTTTCTGAATCAATTTTATAATAATTCTCGCTTTGATTATTTATGATACCCACACTTTCCTCCAAAACACTATCAACTAAATAAATTGCTTCATTTTTTATCAATAAGATATTTAAATCATCTTCATCGCCTGAAATAATAAATTTCGGGACTTTTCACTTTTTGCAATATATCAATATTAAAATAATACTAATATAAATAACCAAAAAAAAAAATATTATTAAATATTCGATTTGTCATTTTATAGTTATATAAAATAAATGTTATAACGAAGTCTAAAGGTAAAATATTCGAAATACATATTAAAAAATATAAAAATATATTATTTATTTATAATGAATGCTATATGTATGAAATTGAAAGAAAGTACAATGATATAGTGTATTGTAGTTCATATGAATAGTGAAAAAAAGTTAATAGAACGTTATCAATCAAATCAAAAACTAAGCAATGGAAATGTTTTTATGAGTTTATGGTGATTTTCTAGCGCATAAATTTTATTAGAGAAAAAAGGATTAATGAATTCATAACTATATCCAAACCAAACTAATAAAAAATAATAAATAATTAAATGTGAATTATATTAATAAGCAGGAATTATAAAAAAAATGATTTTCACTATAAATTAGTTGATAAATTCTCGCGGAAATGAGCATATTGGTTGATTATTTTAATTATTAATGAGGGAATCAATTAATTGGCTTATTTGTATAAAAAATCAATCCTACAATGCATACTTGAAGGATATACGGAGTTTGACGAAAACTCCTAATGGTGATTTAAATAATCTAAACTTTCTGAATTTTTGTTGAACCTATACACAATGAAAAGCTCGTGTCTTGTTTCTAGAAAAGAAGATCACCCAGAACGAAGTTGAAATAAAGATTAACAACAGGCGTCTTGCTTTGGTAAAAATTAATTAGGTAATTTAGCTGATTTAAAATATACCAAAGGGATATTATATATATTAATTTATAAATATATTTATATATATATATATATATATATATATATATATATATATATATATATATATATATATATATATATATATATATATATATATATATATATATCAGGGACGAAGCACTGCTTCCCTTAACAAATAAATCTGTTCAAAAAATTCTTTATAAAAGCTTTATTTATTAATAATTTATAATATATAAATAATATATAATAATATATTAAAATACTAATATATAATATATTAAATAAATGGCTTATAATTTTCAAATCATTCAATTAAATAAATCTGTTGTTGTATTCTATTATTAAAATTACCATATAAAAGTGATTCCAACATGAAGAAAATATCGTAAAACATTCTAATTAGAAAAAGTAGAAATCAAATATGATTTTGTCCCCTAATTTTTAGTTGTGTTGGTTTTATTTCATACGCTTTCCCCTTAAAAAGGGTTATTACTGATTATTTTGGTAAGAAATTTAACATACGAAGCAAAACATATGAAACAAAAACGAAACAGACTGATTTTCTCTCTTTTAAAGGGTGTTTAATAATATGAAACTATACCCAAAATATTGTTACCTTAAATTTCTTTTGTTTTGTATTTTTTTTTATTTTTCGTTGAATAGACAAAGTCAACTAGTAAATTTTAAAGTAGCTTGCTCTTTTAAATATGTATACGAGAAAACGACAAAACGTTTTAAAGATTACAAAAAGTAGAATTTTAAACTATAATTATTTTGAATGTTGACCCTTTTGAAGCGCAGCTTTTGATTAAAAATTGGCAATAATAAATCAATAAATCAAACGCCAATCTCGGATTAACATGTCGATTTTCAAATACTTCTTAAGATAAACCAACGAGACTTACACGATGCGCACAATTAATGCAAAATATCATCCATTTAAAAACTTTCATAACTTTAAGAAAATAGGCAAATTATGGAATACTAATTGGCACCATTTGCTTCGTATGAATAAAGGGCTCGTTTTCAGAGGGAACGATGAATCTGACTATTCAAATAATCGCGTTAATTATATCGAAACTAAAAATTTGTATCGCAGTATTGTGTACACAGCTTTACTGTCAAATCATGAAAACCACCTACGGTTTTGTCAAGAATTTCTAACTGTTCATAGGTTCTATGCTTAAGTATTTATTTTAAATAAAAACTCCTAAATTAAAGAAATGTTCCTAATTTTTTGTCTATACGGGTTGAAGGTGATACCCAATACAAATTGTCACGCTTTGTCACTGATATATATATATATATATATATATATATATATATATATATATATATATATATATATATATATATATATATATATATATATATATATATATATATATATATATATATATATATATATATATATATATATATATATATATATATATATGTATAGATATATATATATATATAAAAATATATATATATATATATATATATATATATATATATATATATATATATATATATATATATATATATATATATATATATATATATATATATATATATATATATATATATATATATATATATATATATATATATATTTACTATTTTTCTGATATATGCAACCATTGCATTCAGGTTCGCCAACTGTTGGCAACAGTTGAGTAAAATCAACATGTTGAGTACTAAATGCAATTGATATATTCGATATAACTGTTGAGCTAAATTTCATTTTTTCCATTGGTTTTCAGATCTCGATACAGTACGTAGCAAATGTTTATATAGTGACATAAAATTAGTTCATTTTATGCTCGCTACATTTATAAACGAATATATGATACTGATTGGTAGCGGTATCTTTGCTGCTTTAATATCTTTGTATGCTTTAATAAAAGTGCTACTTTTAAAATCGACAAGGTTATTCGGTTACAGTTTTAAACTTTAAATTGACGTTTTTACACATACATTTAATTAAAATGGCTAACTCATTATTACCAATATGTTTCAATTCTCAAACCAACCATTCGATTTGTGAACCGAAAGGTGTTGGCGGACAAATACTATCAGAAATTATTTTGTTACTAGTTAGTATTTTATTTTATTGCGATTAACACCCATTTTTAAGTTAAGTAATTAATATGAGACAATAATATAAGCTTTCGTCATATGTCTCGTGATCTGGATGATAGTCATTTGTAATTAATGGCACACTTAGTACTGGAACTTGTAGTACATTTAAACATGTTACTTCTAATATTTTTCAAGATGCTTTTCCGAAAGTGTATACCAACTTAAAATTAAATTACTAAAAAAATTAGAAAAATTACTAAAAAAGATAAACAAATGTTAATTCTGTCATGTTTACTACAGAAATATTACTAAAATTTTCTGCAGAATTTTCTTATGAAAACGGTTTGAAGCTGCTAAAGTTTGTACCGTGGCTCTAAAAGTTGGTGTTCTAAAAAGCAGGTAATTTGCCTAATTATACACATAAATCAAAAAAATCACTTAGATAAGTTAATGCATTTATTTCAGCAATTCTCTTTAAGATTAAGCGGCTGAACTAGTCTGTATACTTTGAAACTTTGAAATTACTATCATGAATATATATATATATATATATATATATATATATATATATATATATATATATATATATATAAACAAAAACTGAGTGGGGTTGAAATCATTGGTTCTAGTAATTAATTAAATTGAAAATCATCAGCCTGTGGTAGGTCGACTCATGCTCCCACTAGGCTCTAATTGCAAAATATAAGAGTATATTAGGACTTCAGTGCTTGACTTAATTGAAAATAAATTAAATTAACTTTCATTAGAATATTTAATTAAAATAATTTTACATATTATAAATCTTCATTCGTAAATTTGTCTGTATGTTTGATACATCTAAGAAAATGTAACTGTAAAAAAGTAAATATGTGTATTTACATTTAAGTGTTTCATCATTGTTAAGTGATACAAATAAATCAAATTAAATCTATTTTTTGGCTTGATATATCATTGGCATTGTTTAATAATACCTGTAAGAAGCAACTCTGGTTGAGCAGAAAATGTACCAGCTACAAGATTTATTGTCCATCTCAAGTACTCAAAATCTTGTAAAGTTACTCAAGATTGCGATATGGTATTTGTTGTTGGGCGGTACGTATTTTGAAATAATCAAGACATTAGTAATTGCTAAAAAGCATGTTCCGCGTCTTATATGTACTTCAAAAATAAAAGATTTCACTCATGGCCATTGTTTGTTATTAGTAAAATTTTACCAATAAAACATCTCTATATCTTTGAAGTACTAGACAAATTTTTTTACAAGTGGTAATCGCAATCTTAGCTGTTGAGCATAGTTTGAGAGAAAACTCCAAGGGGAAGTAAACTAGTTCCGACGTTTTTTAAAACCCATTTTTAATATCCCATACAATTCCCTTCCAATACAATCCCTTCCCATACAATTTCGTACCCTTCAATCTAAAAGTAAATTTTACGAGCTTGTACTTGGTATAGTTCTAGACAACGTGAAGAAGTCATGTAATTCTCTACCCCGAGGAGCGGTTTAATCACAAGAAAAGTTCTAAAAAATTATTTTAATGTACAATAAAAAAAGCTTAAAATATAGTTTGGTAGCAAAAATTTTTATCGATCAAAAAGTTTTTTTGTTGTGAAAGCTGCGTAAGTTTTAAGTTTTTAACATTAATTACTTAAAATCTTTTACTTAATTTGTATTCAATTTATACTATGTTTACACCAGTACTTTAAAACATACATACTTTAATAGTATAATACTATTAAAGTATTTTTCACGTTCACTTTACATCACATAATATTATTTTGGTATTTTGCAGAGTAATCCCTTGTTATGATACTTTATTACTTTATCGTTTTAACAGATGATATTCTAATTTAACTAATTCATTATAATTCTAATATTTTAATTATACAAGTAATAATATAATCAAATACTATATTATTAAATATTATTTGTTAACTATTCTTTCTATAATATTAATAAATCAAATATAAAAGAAAATCAATTCTTAACGCATGACATTTTAACAACAACAAAATATTACATCAATACTTTTTCGATACATACAAAAAAATGCTCGATGTAAGTGTTGCTTTTTGGACAAACTTGTGATTCTTCCAAACCCAAATAAATTTTAAAATATTATCAAAAGTAAATGTAGCTTTTCTCAATTATTAGCCAAAGAATTTCAAAAATTTGAATTTAATCTCGGTGGCTTTTTTAAAATTTTTAAGTATTAATCGAAATAATTGCAATAAAGTAATTAAATCAATTAAATAATTGATTTGACATATGTGTCTGTGATAATATTAAGCCAAGATTTTCTTAAATCTTTCATTATTTAGTTTTTACAACCAATTAATAGATGTCAGTTTGTATTGTAAACCATAATCATCTCAAAATGATTTTGGATCTATGAAAAATAATTTGTTTTGAAAGACTACCAACGATTGAGGGTTTTCTATTTTTTTTTATTTTATCTATTTTTAATAATATTAATTTTAAACGGCTTTTAGATGTCATACTGACCCGTACCGAGTCAACAGTCTGGCTCCATCGGATTCGATTCGGAGCTCTAGACAACCCGACGAGGACAAGTCGTTATCTACGTTAAAATGCCATCGTTGTCGACAGCGAATTCTGCGCTCCCGGCTCTCCTCTCAGAGATCGCTACACCTTCCGCTTATGATTGGCTTTAGAACGTGACCGAGCCATCATACTCACTATCCTGAGTCCTGAGGGTTCACATTTAAGACAGATAAGTTATATTATAAGATTAAAGAGTACCGGGACATAGCATCTTTTTAATTGAGCTAATTGTAAAACTCACTGAGAGCTTGTTCTCAACTTTGACACACCATTGTGACTTCATTACTGTCATTTTACATAAACGCACATATTTGTCAGGTATTCCCAGACATCGTAATGCAAACAATAAGCTAGCTTGATGGATTGAGTCAAAGGCTTGTTGGAAATTCAATAACACCTGATGTAAGTCACGAGACTTTTCGTAATATTTAGAAAGAATCATCGTCAATGAAAAAAACTTGTTCAGAGACTGACCGATGTGGGTGAAACCCTCCATATTAAACTGTATAAACTATAAAACAATTTAAAACCTTGGAAATCGTGGTCTTCACTTTAAAAAATGTTAATGGTTTGTTTCATCGATTAGTAAAATTATTTAGATAAGCTCCTCGAGTGTAGTACTTAATTTTCTCACTACAATTGGCGCAATTATCATCAAATTTTGATGAAAGCAGACCTTAATACTGCTATAAGCCATTTGGGTATATTAAATCTATTAAAAATTATTGATAAATGGAATAAAAAGTATAATGCACAACCATTATATTTTTTATTCCATTTATCAATAATTGAGTTTACAAAATTACAATTCCATCTATCATTAGATAATTTTATACAAACATGTGTCGATGGAAATTAGATCCGGTACATGTACGTGATCAAAAAATTGATTCTTGAATCAAGAGGAAATTTGTATATTTTTCATATTGAAATTTCCCCTTAATTTTTTGATCCAGTACATGTACCGGGCATAAAGTATTAAAGATACTTTGCGTTTACACCATTCGTACTTTTTTGGTAGCTACTTTTAAAGTAGTTAACTAAGTAGTAAGTAAAAAAACCTATGCTTGGCGTTAAAAGTGTCATAAAATTTAGTCGATTAAAATCATGTATTAAATGGCATAAAATACAGTAAAATAAAACTGAAATAACTGAAATAAAATAATTTCTAATTTTTAGAAGGAACCACCTAGGTGCGGTGGTTATATAACTATTAACCTCACTATATAACTATTAACCTCAATGTATATAATCGAATGAGGGGAAATTTTTCATTCTTATTCTTATTCCAGTGACCAATAAAATGCTTAAAATGTTTTATTTTAGAATGAGGGGAAATTGTTCATTCTTATTGTTATTCCAGTGACAAATAAAAATATAATGTGCTTTATATTTGAAAGATTTAGTGGATTTAGCTGATTTATATTTTTCTAAAACTACAGCAAAAAATTTAGTTTTAGTTATATGTATGTTGTTATATTGATTAGCTTAACCTCCATGTTGTTACTAAACCAATAAACAAAAAATACAATCAAGTGGTGAGCATTGTAACTAAAAATTATTGTTAGCCTATATATCCACTTTGGATTTTACGTAAATCTCCATTGCATTTATTGCTATCCATTGCTATTATATTATCCATTGCTATTGTTGTTGTTAATTTTGTTGTTTTTGTTATAAAATAAATTGTTGTAATTTTAAATAAAATTCAAAGAAAAATGCTTATGAAAGCACAAATAGAAATTACGGTTGAAACGTCATTTTTTTTTTGTTGTCAACCCTGCAAAACAAATTTAAAAAACCTTTCCCTAGGGGCAGGTATCATAACTTAAAATTTAATTTAACTTTCTAAATATAAATAATTTTTTTAATTTAGTACACCTAAGTAGTTGTAAATGTTTGTAAATTTACCAAAGCTTAACACCTAATCGTTAATTAGAACTGTAGTCTAAATAATCGGTTTATAATCTCGTTATAGAAACACACAAATATCTTTGGCTTAGAGCCAATTTGCTATTGCGACATATAAAATACTATAGTTTCTGATGCTTCGTCAATTAAATCATATTTTGTTCAATAATTCTTTAGAAAATTAACATAAGCCAAAATTGGTTCACTCATTGGGTATAAATGTAGAAGGCTTATGAGTCAGTTTTTTGAGAAGATTAAAGCCGGCGAGAATTTCTCAAACAAACCTATAGTAAATAATTAAATATTAATGGGTTTATCGCAAACCTTTTGTGCTCGTTAATTCTTGATGCTCATCAGCTACAACAATTGTATCGATTGGTTCACCTGTAAAATAAATTATTACATTTTATTTAATTGTGACAATATTGTGTTTGCGTTTTTATTTTTATTTTTAAATTTAGGTTAATTTAGGGATTTTTCTAATTTATACGATTCGGTAGGACGATCGAGGGTTAAGGATAAGAAAATAAAACTAAATAAATTAAAAATTGATTATATAAATTTAATAAATAAAAACAATGCAATCAAATAAGAGTAAAGCAAAAGCAAGACAAGCTATAGATTAAAAACAATTAATTTGATTCTGTTTTACCAGGAATCTCCTTATTTTCACATGCAATTAAAATATTACCAACATCATGGTCGTCTTGTGCGCCATCATTGTTTGCTTTAGGATTTTGATCTTCTTCTAAAAATTCTACATCGGTGTAAACTTCGCTGTTCTCTGCATATCCCTTAATATGTTCCTTTTCTTTTTCAATATCGAATGCGCGACTATTTATGTCGTGTACCATAGTGCCATCATTCATCTCATTTAATTGCTCTTGAATTTCGAATGGTGTTGCGGTTTGAGCTCGTGAATATGATTCAAGCATATTCACCTGATCATCTAAATCTTCCGATACCATTTGAATATCTTCGATATCCGTAGTATTTGTATTCATACAATCAGGCGATGGTGACATTTTTCGAATGCTTGGTACTTTGAATTCCGCTAATTGATAGTTCTTTTTCTTTTTGTTATTAAATTGTGGTTCTAGCGTTTCTACTGACATAACGGCCGAAAAATAATTCGCATTGGTAAGAATTCCTTCTGACACATCAGATTCATTAATGGGCTCACTTTCATTTTCTTCATCAGATATATTTTCAATGTCCGTTTTTCCGTTATTTTCTTCATCGTTCTCTGTGTATAGTAAATCCTTTTTTATGGTTTTTTTATGTGCACAATGATGATGGCGGTGTTGATGATGATGATGCTTTTGATTTGTATATTTCTTTTCGTCTCCACTCAGTTCGAATTCTTCTACATCTGAATTGCTCTTAAAACCAACATGGGTTACCAAGAGTTTTGATTTAGCCCCACTTGACGAAGTTTTATTCTTTGTTCGACGTCTACGAACGCCTTCTTTGTTGTTTTTAAACAACGGAATTTCTTCAGTATCGGTTTTTGCTTCTTGAATAGAATTTTCGTCGTTATAATGATGCTGCTTATTACACTGTTTAAATTTGTCGTTATTTTGAATTATTTCGCCTTCCATTTCTGGAATTACGTCAATAGTGTATTTCGATAAGTCGTACATATCTTCACCGTCAGCATCTGATAAGTCTTCTACGTCTGTTAAACCTTTATCTTGGTAGGAATTGCCTATTGCGAGCGTAGAAGTTGTTGGTAAAAGTGGTACAACTTTCATAGATGGCTTACCAAAATCATCTTCTTTTAATATTTTCATTTCACAAACTGGTGTTGGTAGTTTAATATCAGTATTACTTTCGGTCATATAATTTGAATCAGAATCTGTTCCACTACTATCATCATTAAAGTCTTCTATATCAGTATAAGCATTCTTATCCCGTGTTAATAGAGCTAATGGAATAATACGATTGTTGCTGTTTTCAGCTGCTTCGTCACTGTCTGAAGACGATTTAAGATTTTCAACATCGGTTAATCCACCGTCGTCAATTTCGTCGGTAGCCAATAAATTTGGCTTTTGCTTATTGCTTTTTTTTAACGGTTTTACTTTTGGCACAGATGTACTAAACTCTATGTTTATTGTAGGGCATACAAAATTAGAACTTGACGACGGACTAGTTACAGAATCTTCATTGTCACTACCTTCAAATGTTAATTCTTCATGATGATCTAAATCTTGCATTTGTATTTTAATATTTTCTTCATCAGAAAATAAAATATTTTCCGTATCGGATATATTTAGGGACGGTTTTTTAAACTTACCTAAATATTTTTCGGATTTTGATGGCTTAGCCGTTTCTTTATCAGAATCACTAGATGAATAGTCGGTCACTACGTGGTGATATATAGAACGTATATTATCTTGAATGTTAACGGTATCCGAAGAGTCCTGTATTACAACTTTAAAATGTTCGGGATAATCGAAATTATCAGATTCATTACAGTCCTCTTCATTTTCAGATGTTTCTAAATTTTCTAAATCTGTAGTACCTTCATCCTCATCATCATTTTTGTTAGTTGGTTGAAGAAAATTTTTTTGGTTCCGAACCACTATTTTTTTTTTAGTACCAGTTGCTTTTTCGTGTTCCGACGACTTCATTGATTCTTCAATACATCCTTGGTCTAAGTGCTGATCTATTGATATTACTGTATCTTTTTCATTATCATTAGTATTATCTTTACTATCATCATTGTCGTTATCACTAGAATCATCATAATCTTCAATATCAGTCGGAATTGGAGTTGATTTATAAAATCGACCCAAACGGCTTATATTTTGACGATCATCCACCTGATCGTCATCAACGTCTTCGATATCCGTATGCGTTTCTTTTATATTTATGTCAATATTTTCTGAATTATCTGAATCGTTACCGTCGTTAATATTTTCGTCTTGGGTGATAGATATTAAGGGAATAGCAGTTGTCATTTTTATTTCTATAATTCAAAAGTTCATGGTTACACTTGCGCTTTTATATTTTGTGTAGAAATTTACGAAATTTACTTAAGCAAATAAAACATTTCTAATTTTATTAATAAAAAAATGATAAATTTAAAATAAATAATCATAAAAATATTTGGCAATTTATTGTGTTTTTATTTTACAGCAGAATCTAATGCAACAAATCTGTATTGAGGACAGAAGATTACACCAGATTATCAATAAAAAAAAAAGTTTTTTTTTAAATTAAATTGGAAAATATGCTTGATTTTGATATTCAATTCAAACTAAATATCAAAATTTGTTATTCAAACACATTCTGTAATTTAATTTATATCTTGTATCAGTTTAAGATTAAATTTACCTGAATCCATTATGTATTGATCAAAATCAAATTTATGTGTTTGCCGTGGTGGAGTAACGGCCCTAAAATCTAATATTGGTGATATTTTACTATCCATCAGAACTGGTGCATTTCCAGTACTTGAGTTACTGAATGATCTTTCGTATCTTGATTGTCTTATTTGATTTATACTACTACTACTTATGCTACTACTAATTTGCTGTTGATAATGTTCAATAATTTTTTTATCCTCATCTTTTAGTTTTAATAAATTATCAGTCCGTTTGATTAATTGTAGAGCCCGTTTAGTTGGTTTTGGCGATGCAGGACTGCAAGAACGTTTCCTTTTACCAAAACCATCATAATCGTAATCGGAGGACGTGGACGGAAGAGCAATAGAATCGGATAAACTAGAATCTGTTGTTTCAATGAAACTGACATCAAAATCATTGTAACGGTATTCGTTTATTTTTCGGGTCAGTTCACTTTTACTGGAAGGCTGCTGGTATATAACTTCAATAGATTTCGATGAGTCAACTGTTCGTGTAAATACTTCACTAGTTATAACATTTGTGTTATTTGAATTTGAACTAGATGGACGCTTTATATGAATTGGGCTGGACGGCAATGATGATGTGTCTTTCGTAAGTGCTTGTAAACTATCTTTGTTCGAATACTGTTGTAAAGCAGATTGGCATCTTTCCACAGCCTCTTCTTTATCTTTAGTTTTATTATCGATATATTTGTTTTTATTATTTTTTATCGATTTTGATTTTTCTAATTTTTCAACAATTGTTGTTGTTTGCTTAGCATAACTTTCTTTGTGTACTGAACTCGTTTCTGTAGCAATCTTATTACCATCATCGAAAGTTTTTATTGTGTGATACTCAGATTTAGACGGTTTACCTTTACTAATTATAGTAGTTGTAGATTGTTTTTTTACAGGGATTAAACTTATATTTTTAGCATCTTTTGTCGCTTTACTACTAGATGTTGATTTATACTTCGATATTGGGAATTGTATGTCACTTTCTACTTTCGATAGTGTCTGCTTGCTTTTTTTTACAGTAATAGGTTTGATTTTATTTGCGTTTTTTTCTTTCGTATCAATAATAGGTTTATGTTTTTTTTGTGTATGAGCCAATGATGTGTGCTCCAGATGTGATTTTGAATCAACTTGTGTTTTTGGTTTTTCATATTTAATTTTTAAATTTTTTACTGATGTTACCTTTTCAATGGATTCTTTATTATTTATTTGTTTTCCTGCAGTTTCTATTCTACAAGATGGCCGCCTTTCGGAACTGATCGTGTGAACATCAGTTCTGCTGCCGAGTCGTCTTTCGTTGCTCGTTGGACGTTGTCCAGATTGACTGGTAGGTTGTCTTTCTGAAGACCGTGGACGTTTTTCAGATACACTTGTTGGACGTTTTTCTATACTTGAAGATCGATTTTCAATGCTAGAAGAGCGATTGTCAGCACTACTAGATGGTCTGTATCGTTCAGAACTATCTAAACGTTTCTCTTTATGTATTGGAAGCTTTTCTAATTCTTTTTTTTCATTACTTTTTGATCGTTTTGCATTGCCAAGGTCTTTCTTTTCCGAACTAGTTGAGCGCTTTTCAATTGGATATTTTGAACTGGGCCTACTAGGAGATGAATAAGAGGCATCAATGTTTTTATAGATTTTTTGATCTCTTGATAATGTAGACTGCATATAACCAAAAGTTCGCGATGAGTATTTACTACTGCTTTTGCTGGATGTAGTAGCTGTAATCGTTTCGGTGGTTGATATGATTCTTTTAGGTGATGATTTAGTTGAAGTACGACTTCGCTTCGAATACAGTTTAGTGCGAGTAACACCAGATGAAGTGTTTGAAATGTCTTGATCTACGTCAGATGTTGTATCGTCCAGTGCCGTTTGTAATAATCTTTTCTCTTTTCGTTTTCCTTTTGTTGTAGATTTTTTTAATATATCTGATTTCGATTGAGAATCAAATATTTTAAATGATTCTCCTGTTAATTTTATATCGTTCTCTGATTTGTCTTTTAACTTTTCGATATTACCATCTATAATGGATTCAATACAAGATACACTCTCAGTGTATTCGGTAGTTTCACTTTGTGGAGAGCTTGTTTCATGTAAAGAATTTCTCGAAACTGCATTACTGCGCTCGTTTATTATTTTATGTTTTAAAGTCTTTTCCTCCTGTGATAATGATGTTTGCTTTAAATAATATTTCTTGAAGTCTAAATCCATAGGTAATGCATCAGTATCAACTAATTTGTTTATAGATTCTGTTGAAAAATCGGAAGCTGCTTTTTCAGATACTGAAACCGATTTTCCAATTTCATTTAATAACCTTACTTCTGTTTTATCAGAATTAGTTTTAGCCAAAAGCTTAGAGTAACTTCTATCTGCAAGCTCATCTGTTGCATCTGTATCCAAAGATGATTCAATACGATCTGTCACATCCGTAATAGAGGACGATGTAAAATCGGTAAACAAAGGAGAATCGTCCTTACTGCTATCGAAAATTGAGATGTTTTCACTAAACTTATGGTCGTCCGATGTATCTGATCTCACAGATAATACGGAGACTGATGTTTTTTCTACTCCAGTCTGCCAATCTAAAATCTGATTTTTATCTTTATATATAAAATTCATTTCAGAAACTTTGTCTTTCGGAATTGCTGATGATGATTTCCGTCTCTGTAATATAGATTTTTCAACTCTAGTATCTGAAAATTGATCACACTTTGATGAAGTTGATAATGCCAATGACAAATCTTTTCTTATATTAAGACTTGTTCTTCTTAAAGATTTGTTATCGAGCTGTAATAAGATTTCACCAGAAGGAGATTTTAAATGATCGACTTTTACTTTATTTATAATATTGGACTGTAAAATTTCCCCAGGCGAAAGATCTTTAAACTTAATTATATCTGGAGCATAATAATTTAAATAAGGTGTGTAATTCAATGATACTTTGTCTGCAGGAAGAGCAGAAGGTTTCTTGCCGTCTGATTTGTTATCTTCAAAAGATGTTAAATTGAGTTTATCAGTAGATTTGTCTATTGGTTTTTCTAATTCAGATTCTAAAGAACCTGGATCAACCGATTTCAATGATTCAGTTGGTGATTTGATAGGCGTCACTACGGTCGATTTAGGTTTGCCAATTGGTGATAGTTTATCTATGGGAAGAGTAGAAGGTTTCTTGTCTTCCAGTATTGGTAATAGTCCGATAGATTTGACATCTTCAACAGATGGCGATTTGAGTTTGTCAGTAGATTTGTCTATTGGTTTTTCTAATTCAGATTCTAATGAAACTGGATCAACCGATTTCAATGATTCAGTTGGTGATTTGATAGGCGTCACTACGGTCGATTTAGGTTTGCCAATTGGTGATAGTTTATCTATGGGAAGAGTAGAAGGTTTCTTGTCTTCCAGTATTGGTAATAGTCCGATAGATTTGACATCTTCAACAGATGGCGATTTGAGTTTGTCAGTAGATTTGTCTATTGGTTTTTCTAATTCAGATTCTAATGAAACTGGATCAACCGATTTTAATGATTCAGTTGGTGATTTGATAGACGTCACTACGGTCGATTTAGGTTTGCCAGTTGATGATAGTTTATCTACAGGGAGAGTAGAAGGTTTCTTGTCTTCCAGTTTTGGTAATGTTTCGATAGATTTGACATCTTCAACAGATGGTGATTTGAGTTTGTCCGTAGATTTGTCTATTGGTTTTTCTAATTCAGATTCTAATGAAACTGGATCAACCGATTTCAATGATTCAGTTGGTGATTTGATAGGCGTCACTACGGTCGATTTAGGTTTGCCAGTTGGTGATAGTTTATCTACTGGAAGAGTGGAAGGTTTCTTGTCTTCCAGTATTGGTAATGGTTCGATAGATTTGACATGTTCAACAGATGGCGATTTGAGTTTGTCAGTAGATTTGTCTATTGGTTTTTCTAATTCAGATTCTAATGAAACTGAATCAACCGATTTCAATGATTCAGTTGGTGATTTGATAGGCGTCACTACGGTCGATTTAGGTTTGCCAATTGGTGATAGTTTATCTACTGGAAGAGTAGAAGGTTTCTTGTCTTCCAGTATTGGTAATAGTCCGATAGATTTGACATCTTCAACAGATGGCGATTTGAGTTTGTCAGTAGATTTGTCTATTGGTTTTTCTAATTCAGATTCTAATGAAACTGGATCAACCGATTTCAATGATTCAGTTGGTGATTTGATAGGCGTCACTACGGTCGATTTAGGTTTGCCAATTGGTGATAGTTTATCTATGGGAAGAGTAGAAGGTTTCTTGTCTTCCAGTATTGGTAATAGTCCGATAGATTTGACATCTTCAACAGATGGCGATTTGAGTTTGTCAGTAGATTTGTCTATTGGTTTTTCTAATTCAGATTCTAATGAAACTGGATCAACCGATTTTAATGATTCAGTTGGTGATTTGATAGACGTCACTACGGTCGATTTAGGTTTGCCAGTTGATGATAGTTTATCTACAGGGAGAGTAGAAGGTTTCTTGTCTTCCAGTTTTGGTAATGTTTCGATAGATTTGACATCTTCAACAGATGGTGATTTGAGTTTGTCCGTAGATTTGTCTATTGGTTTTTCTAATTCAGATTCTAATGAAACTGGATCAACCGATTTCAATGATTCAGTTGGTGATTTGATAGGCGTCACTACGGTCGATTTAGGTTTGCCAGTTGGTGATAGTTTATCTACTGGAAGAGTGGAAGGTTTCTTGTCTTCCAGTATTGGTAATGGTTCGATAGATTTGACATGTTCAACAGATGGCGATTTGAGTTTGTCAGTAGATTTGTCTATTGGTTTTTCTAATTCAGATTCTAATGAAACTGAATCAACCGATTTCAATGATTCAGTTGGTGATTTGATAGGCGTCACTACGGTCGATTTAGGTTTGCCAATTGGTGATAGTTTATCTACTGGAAGAGTAGAAGCTTTCTTGTCTTCCAGTATTGGTTCGATAGATTTGACATCTTCAACAGATGGTGATTTGAGTTTGTCAGTAGATTTGTCTATTGGTTTTTCTAATTCAGATTCTAATGAAACTGGATCAACCGATTTTACTGATTCAGTCGGTGATTTGATAGGCGTCACTACGGTCGATTTAGGTTTGCCAATTGGCGATAGTTTATTTATGGGAAGAGTAGAAGGTTTCTTGTCTTCCAGTATTGGTAATGGTTCGATAGATTTGACATCTTCAACAGATAGCGATTTGAGTTTGTCAGTAGATTTGTCTATTGGTTTTTCTAATTCAGATTCTAATGATACTAGTTTGTCAGTAGATTTGTCTATTGGTTTTTCTAATTCAGATTCTAATGAAACTGGATCAACCGATTTCAATGATTCAGTCGGTGATTTGATAGGCGTCACTACGGTCGATTTAGGTTTGCCAATTGGTGATAGTTTATCTATGGGAAGAGTAGAAGGTTTCTTGTCTTTCAGTATTGGTAATGGTTCGATAGATTTGACATCTTCAACAGATGGCGATTTGAGTTTGTCAGTCGATTTTTCTATTGGTTTTTCTAATTCAGATTCTAATGAAACTGGATCAACCGATTTTAATGATTCAGTTGGTGATTTGATAGACGTCACTACGGTCGATTTAGGTTTGCCAGTTGGTGATAGTTTATCTACAGGGAGAGTAGAAGGTTTCTTGTCTTCCAGTATTGGTAATGTTTCGATAGATTTGACATCTTCAGTAGATGGTGATTTGAGTTTGTCAGTAGATTTGTCTATTGGTTTTTCTAATTCAGATTCTATTGAAACTGGATCAACCGATTTCAATGATTCAGTTGGTGATTTGATAGGCGTCACTACGGTCGAGTTAGGTTTGCCAATTGGTGATAGTTTATCTATGGGAAGAGTAGAAGGTTTCTTGTCTTCCAGTATTGGTAATAGTCCGATAGATTTGACATCTTCAACAGATGGCGATTTGAGTTTGTCAGTAGATTTGTCTATTGGTTTTTCTAATTCAGATTCTAATGAAACTGGATCAACCGATTTCAATGATTCAGTTGGTGATTTGATAGGCGTCATTACGGTCGATTTAGGTTTGCCAATTGGCGATAGTTTATCGATGGGAAGAGTAGAAGGTTTCTTGTCTTCCAGTATTGGTAATAGTCCGATAGATTTGACATCTTCAACAGATGGCGATTTGAGTTTGTCAGTAGATTTGTCTATTGGTTTTTCTAATTCAGATTCTAATGAAACAGGATCAACCGATTTTAATGATTCAGTTGGTGATTTGATAGACGTCACTACGGTCGATTTAGGTTTGCCAGTTGATGATAGTTTATCTACAGGGAGAGTAGAAGGTTTCTTGTCTTCCAGTTTTGGTAATGTTTCGATAGATTTGACATCTTCAACAGATGGTGATTTGAGTTTGTCCGTAGATTTGTCTATTGGTTTTTCTAATTCAGATTCTAATGAAACTGGATCAACCGATTTCAATGATTCAGTTGGTGATTTGATAGGCGTCACTACGGTCGATTTAGGTTTGCCAGTTGGTGATAGTTTATCTACTGGAAGAGTGGAAGGTTTCTTGTCTTCCAGTATTGGTAATGGTTCGATAGATTTGACATCTTCAACAGTTGGCGATTTGAGTTTGTCAGTAGATTTGTCTATTGGTTTTTCTAATTCAGATTCTAATGAAACTGAATCAACCGATTTTAATGATTCAGTTGGTGATTTGATAGGCGTCACTACGGTCGATTTAGGTTTACCAATTGGTGATAGTTTATCTACAGGGAGAGTAGAAGGTTTCTTGTCTTCCAGTATTGGTAATGTTTCGATAGATTTGACATCTTCAGTAGATGACGATTTGAGTTTGTCAGTAGATTTGTCTATTGGTTTTTCTAATTCAGATTCTAATGAAACTGGATCAACCGATTTCAATGATTCAGTCGGTGATTTGATTGGCGTCACTACGGTCGATTTAAGTTTGCCAGTTGGTGATAGTTTATCTATGGGAAGAGTAGAAGGTTTCTTGTCTTCGAGTATTGGTAATTGTTCGATAGATTTGACATCTTCAACAGATGGCGATTTGAGTTTGTCAGTAGATTTGTCTATTGGTTTTTCTAATTCAGATTCTAATGAAACTGGATCAACCGATTTCACTGACTCAGTCGGTGATTTGATAGGCGTCACTACGGTCGATTTAGGTTTGCCAGTTGGTGATAGTTTATCTATGGGAAGAGTAGAAGGTTTCTTGTCTTCCAGTATTGGTAATGGTTCGATAGATTTGACATCTTCAACAGATGGCGATTTGAGTTTGTCAGTAGATTTGTCTATTGATTTTTCTAATTCAGATTCTAATGAAACTGGATCAACCGATTTCACTGATTCAGTCGGTGATTTGATAGGCGTCACTACGGTCGATTTAGGTTTGCCAATTGGTGATAGTTTATCTATGGGAAGAGTAGAAGGTTTCTTGTCTTCCAGTATTGGTAATGGTTCGATAGATTTGACATCTTCAACAGATGGCGATTTGAGTTTATCGGGAGATTTGTCTATTGGTTTTTCTAATTCAGATTCTAATGAAACTGGATCGACCGATTTCACTGATTCAGTCGGTGATTTGATAGGCGTCACTACGGTCGATTTAGTCTTGCCAATTGGCAATAGTTTATCTATGGGAAGAGTAGAAGGTTTGTTGTCTTCCAGTATTGGTAATATTTCGATAGATTTGACATCTTCAACAGATGGCGATTTGAGTTTGTCAGTAGATTTGTCTATTGGTTTTTCTAATTCAGATTCTAATGAAACTGAATCAACCGATTTTAATGATTCAGTTGGTGATTTGATAGGCGTTATTACGGTCGATTTAGGTTTGCCAATTGATGATAGTTTATCTATGGGAAGAGTAGAAGGTTTCTTGTCTTTCAGTATTGGTAATGGTCCGATAGATTTGACATCTTCAACAGATGGCGATTTAAGTTTGTCAGTAGATTTGTCTATTGGTTTTTCTAATTCAGATTCTAATAAAACTGGATCAACCGATTTCACTGATTCAGTTGGTGATTTGATAGGCGTCACTACGGTCGATTTAGGTTTGCCAATTGGTGATAGTTTATCTATGGGAAGAGTAGAAGGTTTCTTGTCTTCCAGTATTGGTAATGGTTCGATAGATTTGACATCTTCAACAGATGGCGATTTGAGTTTGTCGGGAGATTTGTCTATTGGTTTTTCTAATTCAGATTCTAATGAAACTGGATCGACCGATTTCACTGATTCAGTCGGTGATTTGATAGGCGTCACTACGGTCGATTTAGGTTTGCCAATTGGTGATAGTTTATCTATGGGAAGAGTAGAAGATTTCTTGTCTTCCAGTATTGGTAATGGTTCGATAGATTTGACATCTTCAACAGATGGCGATTTGAGTTTGTCGGGAGATTTGTCTATTGGTTTTTCTAATTCAGATTCTAATGAAACTTGATCGACCGATTTCACTGATTCAGTCGGTGATTTGATAAGCGTCACTACGGTCGATTTAGTCTTGCCAATTGGTGATAGTTTATCTACTGGAAGAGTAGGAGGTTTGTTATCTTCCAGTATTGGTAATGGTTCGATGGATTTGATATCGGTTCTGGAAATTTGGTAATCTATTGACGTACTTGATAAAATCTGAGAAGAATGCATTACTTTTGTAGAAGTCAATGACTGAGAAACACTTGCCTTTTTCACAGCAGTTGATGTGACGGTTTGATCAAAGGTTTCAAATGATTCAGTTGGTGATTTGATAGGCGTCATTACGGTCGATTTAGGTTTGTCAGTTGGTGATAGTTTATCTATGGGAAGAGTAGAAGGTTTCTTGTCTTCCAGTATTGGTAATGGTTCGATAGATTTGACATCTTCAACAGATGGCGATTTGAGTTTGTCAGTAGATTTGTCTATTGGTTCTTCTAATTCAGATTCTAATGAAACTGGATCAACCGATTTGACTGATTCAGTTGGTGATTTGATAGGCATCACTACGGTCGATTTAGGTTTGCCAATTGGCGATAGTTTATCTATGGGAAGAGTAGAAGGTTTCTTGTCTTTCAGTATTGGTAATGGTTCGATAGATTTGACATCTTCAACAGATGGCGATTTGAGTTTGTCAGTAGATTTGTCTATTGGTTTTTCTAATTCAGATTCTAATGAAACTGGATCAACCGATTTTAATGATTCAGTCGGTGATTTGATAGGCGTTACTACGGTCGATTTAGGTTTGCCAATTGGCGATAGTTTATCTATGGGAAGAGTAGAAGGTTTCTTGTCTTTCATTATTGGTAATGGTTCGATGGATTTGACATCTTCAACAGATGGCGATTTGAGTTTGTCAGTAGATTTGTCTATTGGTTTTTCTAATTCAGATTCTAATGAAACTGGATCAACCGATTTTAATGATTCAGTTGATGATTTGATAGGCGTCACTACGGTCGATTTAGGTTTGCCAATTGGCGATAGTTTATCTATGGGAAGAGTAGAAGGTTTCTTGTCTTTCAGTATTGGTAATGGTTCGATAGATTTGACATCTTCAACAGATGGCGATTTGAGTTTGTCAGTAGATTTGTCTATTGGTTTTTCTAATTCAGATTCTAATGAAACAGAATCAACCGATTTCACTGATTCAGTCGGTGATTTGGTAGGCGTCACTACGGTCGATTTCGGTTTGTCAATTGGCGATAGTTTATCTATGGGAAGAGTAGGAGGTTTGTTGTCTTCCAGTATTGGTGATGGTTCGATAGATTTGACATCTTCAACAGATGGCGATTTGAGTTTGTCAGTAGATTTGTCTATTGGTTTTTCTAATTCAGATTCTAATGAAATAGGATCAACCGATTTCAATGATTCAGTCGGTGATTTGATAGGCGTCACTACGGTCGATTTAGGTTTGCCAATTGATGATAGTTTATCTATGGGAAGAGTAGAAGGTTTCTTGTCTTCCAGTATTGGTAATGGTTCGATAGATTTGACATCTTCAACAGATGGCGATTTGAGTTTGTCAGTAGATTTGTCTATTGGTTTTTCTAATTCAGATTCTAATGAAACTGGATCAACCGATTTTAATGATTCAGTTGGTGATTTGATAGGCGTTACTACGGTCGATTTAGGTTTGCCAATTGGCGATAGTTTATCTATGGGAAGAGTAGAAGGTTTCTTGTCTTTCAGTATTGGTAATGGTTCGATGGATTTGACATCTTCAACAGATGGCGATTTGAGTTTGTCAGTAGATTTGTCTATTGGTTTTTCTAATTCAGATTCTAATGAAACTGGATCAACCGATTTTAATGATTCAGTCGGTGATTTGATAGGCGTCACTACGGTCGATTTAGGTTTGTCAATTGGTGATAGTTTATCTATGGGAAGAGTAGAAGGTTTCTTGTCTTCTAGTATTGGTAATGGTTCGATAGATTTGACATCTTCAACAGATGGCGATTTGAGTTTGTCAGTAGATTTGTCTATTGGTTTTTCTAATTCAGATTCTAATGAAACTGGATGATCCGATTTTACTGATTCAGTCGGTGATTTGATAGGCGTCACTACGGTCGATTTAGGTTTGTCAATTGGTGATAGTTTATCTATGGGAAGAGTAGAAGGTTTCTTGTCTTCCAGTATTGGTAATGGTTCGATAGATTTGACATCTTCAACAGATGGCGATTTGAGTTTGTCGGGAGATTTGTCTATTGGTTTTTCTAATTCAGATTCTAATGAAACTGGATCGACCGATTTCTCTGATTCAGTCGGTGATTTGATAGGCGTCACTACGGTCGATTTAGGTTTGTCAATTGGTGATAGTTTATCTATGGGAAGAGTAGGAGGTTTGTTGTCTTCCAGTATTGGTAATGGTTCGATAGATTTGACATGTTCAACAAATGGCGATTTGAGTTTGTCAGTAGATTTGTCTATTGGTTTTTCTAATTCAGATTCTAATGAAACTGGATCAACCGATTTCACTGATTCAGTCGGTGATTTGATAGGCGTCACTACGGTCGATTTAGGTTTGCCAATTGATGATAGTTTATCTATGGGAAGAGTAGAAGATTTCTTGTCTTCCAGTATTGGTAATGATTCGATAGATTTGACATGTTCAACAGATGGCGATTTGAGTTTGTCAGTAGATTTGTCTATTGGTTTTTCTAATTCAGATTCTAATGAAACTGGATCATCCGATTTCACTGATTCAGTCGGTGATTTGATAGGCGTCACTACGGTCGATTTAGGTTTGCCAATTGGTGATAGTTTATCTATGGGAAGAGTAGAAGGTTTCTTGTCTTCCAGTATTGGTAATGGTTCGATAGATTTGACATCTTCAACAGATGGCGATTTGAGTTTGTCGGGAGATTTGTCTATTGGTTTTTCTAATTCAGATTCTAATGAAACTGGATCGACCGATTTCACTGATTCAGTCGGTGATTTGATAGGCGTCACTACGGTCGATTTAGGTTTGCCAATTGGTGATAGTTTATCTATGGGAAGAGTAGAAGGTTTCTTGTCTTCCAGTATTGGTAATGGTTCGATAGATTTGACATCTTCAACAGATGGCGATTTGAGTTTGTCAGTAGATTTGTCTATTGGTTTTTCTAATTCAGATTCTAATGAAACTGGATCAACCGATTTTAATGATTCAGTTGGTGATTTGATAGGCGTTACTACGGTCGATTTAGGTTTGCCAATTGGCGATAGTTTATCTATGGGAAGAGTAGAAGGTTTCTTGTCTTTCAGTATTGGTAATGGTTCGATGGATTTGACATCTTCAACAGATGGCGATTTGAGTTTGTCAGTAGATTTGTCTATTGGTTTTTCTAATTCAGATTCTAATAAAACTGGATCAACCGATTTTAATGATTCAGTTGATGATTTGATAGGCGTCACTACGGTCGATTTAGGTTTGCCAATTGGTGATAGTTTATCTATGGGAAGAGTAGGAGGTTTGTTGTCTTCCAGTATTGGTAATGGTTCGATAGATTTGACATCTTCAACAGATGGCGATTTGAGTTTGTCAGTAGATTTGTCTATTGGTTCTTCTAATTCAGATTCTAATGAAACTGGATCAACCGATTTGACTGATTCAAATGGTGATTTGATAGGCGTCACTACGGTCGATTTAGGTTTGCCAATTGGCGATAGTTTATCTATGGGAAGAGTAGAAGGTTTCTTGTCTTTCAGTATTGGTAATGGTTCGATAGATTTGACATCTTCAACAGATGGCGATTTGAGTTTGTCAGTAGATTTGTCTATTGGTTTTTCTAATTCAGATTCTAATGAAACAGGATCAACCGATTTCACTGATTCAGTCGGTGATTTGGTAGGCGTCACTACGGTCGATTTAGGTTTGTCAATTGGCGATAGTTTATCTATGGGAAGAGTAGGAGGTTTGTTGTCTTCCAGTATTGGTAATGGTTCGATAGATTTGACATCTTCAACAGATGGCGATTTGAGTTTGTCAGTAGATTTGTCTATTGGTTTTTCTAATTCAGATTCTAATGAAATAGGATCAACCGATTTCAATGATTCAGTCGGAGATTTGATAGGCGCCCCTACGGTCGATTTAGGTTTGCCAATTGGTGATAGTTTATCTATGGGAAGAGTAGAAGTTTTCTTGTCTTCCAGTATTGGTAATGATTCGATAGATTTGACATGTTCAACAGATGGCGATTTGAGTTTGTCAGTAGATTTGTCTATTGGTTTTTCTAATTCAGATTCTAATGAAACTGGATCAACCGATTTTAATGATTCAGTCGGTGATTTGATAGGCGTCACTACGGTCGATTTAGGTTTGTCAATTGGCGATAGTTTATCTATGGGAAGAGTAGAAGGTTTCTTGTCTTCCAGTATTGGTAATGGTTCGATAGATTTGACATGTTCAACAAATGGCGATTTGAGTTTGTCAGTAGATTTGTCTATTGGTTTTTCTAATTCAGATTCTAATGAAACTGGATCAACCGATTTTAATGATTTAGTCGGTGATTTGATAGGCGTCAGTACGGTCGATTTAGGTTTGCCAATTGGTGATAGTTTATCTATGGGAAGAGTAGAAGGTTTCTTGTCTTCCAGTATTGGTAATGGTTCGATAGATTTGACATCTTCAACAGATGGCGATTTGAGTTTGTCGGGAGATTTGTCTATTGGTTTTTCTAATTCAGATTCTAATGAAACTGGATCAACCGATTTCACTGATTCAGTCGGTGATTTGATAGGCGTCACTACGGTCGATTTAGGTTTGCCAATTGATGATAGTTTATCTATGGGAAGAGTAGAAGGTTTCTTGTCTTCCAGTATTGGTAATGATTCGATAGATTTGACATGTTCAACAGATGGCGATTTGAGTTTGTCAGTAGATTTGTCTATTGGTTTTTCTAATTCAGATTCTAATGAAACTGGATCAACCGATTTTAATGGTTCAGTCGGTGATTTGATAGGCGTCAGTACGGTCGATTTAGGTTTGCCAATTGGTGATAGTTTATCTATGGGAAGAGTAGAAGGTTTCTTGTCTTCCAGTATTGATAATGGTTCGATAGATTTGACATCTTCAACAGATGGCGATTTGAGTTTGTCGGGAGATTTGTCTATTGGTTTTTCTAATTCAGATTCTAATGAAACTGGATCAACCGATTTCACTGATTCAGTCGGTGATTTGATAGGCGTCACTACGGTCGATTTAGGTTTGCCAATTGATGATAGTTTATCTATGGGAAGAGTAGAAGGTTTCTTGTCTTCCAGTATTGGTAATGATTCGATAGATTTGACATGTTCAACAGATGGCGATTTGAGTTTGTCAGTAGATTTGTCTATTGGTTTTTCTAATTCAGATTCTAATGAAACTGGATCAACCGATTTCACTGATTCAGTCGGTGATTTGATAGGCGTCACTACGGTCGATTTAGGTTTGTCAATTGGCGATAGTTTATCTATGGGAAGAGTAGGAGGTTTGTTGTCTTCCAGTATTGGTAATGGTTCGATAGATTTGACATGTTCAACAAATGGCGATTTGAGTTTGTCAGTAGATTTGTCTATTGGTTTTTCTAATTCAGATTCTAATGAAACTGGATCAACCGATTTTAATGATTTAGTCGGTGATTTGATAGGCGTCAGTACGGTCGATTTAGGTTTGCCAATTGGTGATAGTTTATCTATGGGAAGAGTAGAAGGTTTCTTGTCTTCCAGTATTGGTAATGGTTCGATAGATTTGACATCTTCAACAGATGGCGATTTGAGTTTGTCGGGAGATTTGTCTATTGGTTTTTCTAATTCAGATTCTAATGAAACTGGATCAACCGATTTTAATGATTCAGTTGGTGATTTGATAGGCGTCACTTCGGTCGATTTAGGTTTGCCAATTGGTGATAGTTTATCTATGGGAAGAGTAGAAGGTTTCTTGTCTTCCAGTATTGGTAATGGTTCGATAGATTTGACATCTTCAACAGATGGCGATGTGAGTTTGTCAGTAGATTTGTCTATTGGTTTTTCTAATTCAGATTCTAATGAAACAGGATAAACCGATTTCACTGATTCAGTCGGTGATTTGGTAGGCGTCACTACGGTCGATTTAGGTTTGTCAATTGGCGATAGTTTATCTATGGGAAGAGTAGAAGGTTTCTTGTCTTCCAGTATTGGTAATGGTTCGATAGATTTGACATCTTCAACAGATGGCGATGTGAGTTTGTCAGTAGATTTGTCTATTGGTTTTTCTAATTCAGATTCTAATGAAACAGGATAAACCGATTTCACTGATTCAGTCGGTGATTTGATAGGCGTCACTACGGTCGATTTAGGTTTGCCAATTGGCGATAGTTTATCTATGGGAAGGGTAGAAGGTTTCTTGTCTTCCAGTATTGGTAATGGTCCGATAGATTTGACATCTTCAACAGATGGCGATTTGAGTTTGTCAGTAGATTTGTCTAGTAGTTTTTCTAATTCAGATTCTAATGATACTAGTTTGTCAGTAGATTTGTCTATTGGTTTTTCTAATTCAGATTCTAATGAAACTGGATCAACCGATTTCACTGATTCAGTCGGTGATTTGATAGGCGTCACTACGGTCGATTTAGGTTTGCCAGTTGGTGATAGTTTATCTATGGGAAGAGCAGAAGGTTTCTTGTCTTCCAGTATTGGTAATGGTTCGATAGATTTGACATCTTCAACAGATGGCGATTTGAGTTTGTCAGTAGATTTGTCTATTGGTTTTTCTAATTCAGATTCTAATGAAACTGGATCAACCGATTTCACTGATTCAGTCGGTGATTTGATAGGCGTCACTGCGGTCGATTTAGGTTTGCCAATTGGTGATAGTTTATCTACTGGAAGAGTAGGAGGTTTGTTATCTTCCAGTATTGGTAATGGTTCGATGGATTTATTATCGGTTCTGGAAATTTGGTAATCTATTGACGTACTTGATGAAATCTGAGAAGAATGCATTACTGTTGTAGAAGTCAATGACCGAGAAACACTTTCCTTTTTCACAGCAGTTGATGTGACGGTTTGATCAAAGGTTTCAAATGATTCAGTTGGTGATTTGATAGGCGTCATTACGGTCGATTTAGGTTTGTCAGTTGGTGATAGTTTATCTATGGGAAGAGTAGAAGGTTTCTTGTCTTCCAGTATTGGTAATGATTCGATAGATTTGACATCTTCAACAGATGGCGATGTGAGTTTGTCAGTAGATTTGTCTATTGGTTTTTCTAATTCAGATTCTAATGAAACTGGATCAACCGATTTCACTGATTCAGTCGGTGATTTGATAGGCGTTACTACGGTCGATTTAGGTTTGCCAATTGGCGATAGTTTATCTATGGGAAGAGTAGAAGGTTTCTTGTCTTCCAGTATTGGTAATGGTTCGATGGATTTGACATCTTCAACAGATGGCGATTTGAGTTTGTCAGTAGATTTGTCTATTGGTTTTTCTAATTCAGATTCTATTGAAACTGGATCAACCGATTTTAATGATTCAGTTGGTGATTTGATAGGCGTCACTACGGTCGATTTAGGTTTGCCAATTGGCGATAGTTTATCTATGGGAAGAGTAGAAGGTTTCTTGTCTTTCAGTATTGGTAATGGTACGATAGATTTGACATCTTCACCAGATGGCGATTTGAGTTTGTCAGTAGATTTGTCTATTGGTTTTTCTAATTTAGATTCTAATGAAACTGGATCAACCGATTTCAATGATTCAGTTGGTGATTTGATAGGCGTCACTACGGTCGATTTAGGTTTGCCAATTGGCGATAGTTTATCTATGGGAAGAGTAGAAGGTTTCTTGTCTTCCAGTATTGGTAATGGTCCGATAGATTTGACATGTTCAACAGATGGCATTTTGAGTTTGTCAGTAGATTTGTCTATTGGTTTTTCTAATTCAGATTCTAATGAAACTGGATCAACCGATTTCACTGATTCAGTCGGTGATTTGATAGGCGTCACTACGGTCGATTTAAGTTTGTCAATTGGCGATAGTTTATCTATGGGAACAGTAGGAGGTTTGTTGTCTTCCAGTATTGGTAATGGTTCGATAGATTTGACATGTTCAACAGATGGCGATTTGAGTTTGTCAGTAGATTTGTCTATTGGTTTTTCCAATTCAGATTCTAATGAAACTGGATCAACCGATTTTAATGATTTAGTCGGTGATTTGATAGGCGTCAGTACGGTCGATTTAGGTTTGCCAATTGGTGATAGTTTATCTATGGGAAGAGTAGAAGGTTTCTTGTCTTCCAGTATTGGTAATGGTTCGATAGATTTGACATCTTCAACAGATGGCGATTTGAGTTTGTCGGGAGATTTGTCTATTGGTTTTTCTAATTCAGATTCTAATGAAACTGGATCGACTGATTTCACTGATTCAGTCGGTGATTTGATAGGCGTCACTACGGTCGATTTAGTCTTGCCAATTGGTGATAGTTTATCTACTGGAAGAGTAGGAGGTTTGTTATCTTCCAGTATTGGTAATGGTTCGATGGATTTATTATCGGTTCTGGAAATTTGGTAATCTATTGACGTACTTGATGAAATCTGAGAAGAATGCATTACTGTTGTAGAAGTCAATGACTGATAAACACTTGCCTTTTTCACAGCAGTTGATGTGACGATTTGATCAAAGGTTTCAAATGATTCAGTTGTTGATTTGATAGGCGTCATTACGGTCGATTTAGGTTTGTCAGTTGGTGATAGTGTATCTATGGGAAGAGTAGAAGGTTCCTTGTCTTCCAGTATTGGTAATGATTCGATAGATTTGACATCTTCAACAGATGGCGATGTGAGTTTGTCAGTAGATTTGTCTATTGGTTTTTCTAATTCAGATTCTAATGAAACTGGATCAACCGATTTCAATGATTCAGTTGGTGATTTGATAGGCGTCACTACGGTCGATTTAGGTTTGCCAGTTGGCGATAGTTTATCTATGGGAAGAGTAGAAGGTTTCTTGTCTTTCAGTATTGGTAATGGTCCGATAGATTTGACATGTTCAATAGATGGCGTTTTGAGTTTGTCAGTAGATTTGTCTATTGGTTTTTCTAATTCAGATTCTAATGAAACTGGATCAACCGATTTCACTGATTCAGTTGGTGATTTGATAGGCGTCATTACGGTCGATTTAGGTTTGTCAGTTGGTGATAGTTTATCTATGGGAAGAGTAGAAGGTTTCTTGTCTTCCAGTATTGGTAATGATTCGATAGATTTGACATGTTCAACAGATGGCGATGTGAGTTTGTCAGTAGATTTGTCTATTGGTTTTTCTAATTCAGATTCTAATGAAACGGGATCAACCGATTTCACTGATTCAGTTGGTGATTTGATAGGCGTCATTACGGTCGATTTAGGTTTGTCAGTTGGTGATAGTTTATCTATGGGAAGAGTAGAAGGTTTCTTATCTTCCAGTATTGGTAATGATTCGATAGATTTGACATGTTCAACAGATGGCGATGTGAGTTTGTCAGTAGATTTGTCTATTGGTTTTTCTAATTCAGATTCTAATGAAACTGGATCGACCGATTTCACTGATTCAGTCGGTGATTTGATAGGCGTCACTACGGTCGATTTAGTCTTGCCAATTGGTGATAGTTTATCTACTGGAAGAGTAGGAGGTTTGTTATCTTCCAGTATTGGTAATGGTTCGATGGATTTAATATCGGTTCTGGAAATTTGGTAATCTATTGACGTACTTGATAAAATCTGAGAAGAATGCATTACTGTTGTAGAAGTCAATGACTGAGAAACACTTGCCTTTTTCACAGCAGTTGATGTGACGGTTTGATCAAAGGTTTCAAATGATTCAGTTGGTGATTTGATAGGCGTCATTACGGTCGATTTAGGTTTGTCAGTTGGTGATAGTTTATCTATGGGAAGAGTAGAAGGTTTCTTGTCTTCCAGTATTGGTAATGATTCGATAGATTTGACATCTTCAACAGATGGCGATGTGAGTTTGTCAGTAGATTTGTCTATTGGTTTTTCTAATTCAGATTCTAATGAAACTGGATCGACCGATTTCACTGATTCAGTTGGTGATTTGATAGGCGTCACTACGGTCGATTTAGTCTTGCCAATTGGTGATAGTTTATCTACTGGAAGAGTAGGAGGTTTGTTATCTTCCAGTATTGGTAATGGTTCGATGGATTTAATATCGGTTCTGGAAATTTGGTAATCTATTGACGTACTTGATAAAATCTGAGAGGAATGCATTACTGTTGTAGAAGTCAATGACTGAGAAACACTTGCTTTTTTCACAGCAGTTGATGTGACGGTTTGATCAAAGGTTTCAAATGATTCAGTTGGTGATTTGATAGGCGTCATTACGGTCGATTTAGGTTTGCCAGTTGGTGATAGTTTATCTCCAGCAAGAGTAGAAGGTTTCTTGTCTTTCAGTATTGGTAATGGTTCGATAGATTTGACATCTTCAACAGATGGCGATTTCAGTTTGTCAGTAGATTTGTCTATTGGTTTTTCTAATTCAGATTCTAATGAAACTGGATCAACCGATTTCAATGATTCAGTTGGTGATTTGATAGGCGTCACTACGGTCGATTTAGGTTTGCCAATTGGTGATAGTTTATCTATGGGAAGAGTAGAAGGTTTCTTGTCTTCCAGTATTGGTAATGGTTCGATAGATTTGACATCTTCAACAGATGGCGATTTGAGTTTGTCAGTAGATTTGTCTATTGGTTTTTCTAATTCAGATTCTAATGAAACTGGATCAACAGATTTCACTGATTCAGTCGGTGATTTGATAGGCGTCTCTACGGTCGATTTAGGTTTGTCAATTGGCGATAGTTTATCTATGGGAAGAGCAGAAGGTTTCTTGTCTTCCAGTATTGGTAATGGTTCGATAGATTCGACATGTTCAACAGATGACGATTTGAGTTTTTCAGTAGATTTGTCTATTGGTTTTTCTAATTCAGATTCTAATGAAACAGGATCAACCGATTTCACTGATTCAGTCGGTGATTTGATAGGCGTCACTACGGTCGATTTAGGTTTGCCAATTGGTGATAGTTTATCTATGGGAAGAGTAGAAGGTTTCTTGTCTTCCAGTATTGGTAATGGTTCGATAGATTTGACATCTTCAACAGATGGCGATTTGAGTTTGTCAGTAGATTTGTCTATTGGTTTTTCTAATTCAGATTCTAATGAAACTGGATCAACCGATTTTAATGATTCAGTTGGTGATTTGATAGGCGTCACTACGGTCGATTTAGGTTTGCCAATTGGCGAAAGTTTATCTATGGGAAGAGTAGAAGGTTTCTTGTCTTTCAGTATTGGTAATGGTTCGATTGATTTGACATCTTTAACAGATGGCGATGTGAGTTTGTCAGTAGATTTGTCTATTGGTTTTTCTAATTCAGATTCTAATGAAACTGGATCAACCGATTTTAATGATTCAGTTGGTGATTTGATAGGCGTCACTACGGTCGATTTAGGTTTGCCAATTGGCGATAGTTTATCTATGGGAAGAGTAGAAGGTTTCTTGTCTTCTAGTATTGGTAATGGTTCGATAGATTTGACATCTTCAACAGATGGCGATGTGAGTTTGTCAGTAGATTTGTCTATTGGTTTTTCTAATTCAGATTCTAATGAAACAGAATCAACCGATTTCACTGATTCAGTCGGTGATTTGATAGGCGTCACTACGGTCGATTTAGGTTTGCCAATTGGTGATAGTTTATCTATGGGAAGAGTAGAAGGTTTCTTGTCTTCCAGTATTGGTAATGGTTCGATAGATTTGACATCTTCAACAGATGGCGATTTGAGTTTGTCAGTAGATTTGTCTATTGGTTTTTCTAATTCAGATTCTAATGAAACTGGATCAACCGATTTTAATGATTCAGTTGGTGATTTGATAGGCGTCACTACGGTCGATTTAGGTTTGCCAATTGGTGATAGTTTATCTATGGGAAGAGTAGAAGGTTTCTTGTCTTTCAGTATTGGTAATGGTTCGATAGATTTGACATCTTCAACAGATGGCGATTTGAGTTTGTCAGTAAATTTGTCTATTGGTTTTTCTAATTCAGATTCTAATGAAACTGGATCAACCGATTTCAATGATTCAGTTGGTGATTTGATAGGCGTCACTACGGTCGATTCAAGTTTGCCAATTGATGATAGTTTATCTATGGGAAGAGTAGAAGGTTTCTTGTCTTCCAGTATTGGTAATAGTCCGATAGATTTGACATGTTCAATAGATGGCGTTTTGAGTTTGTCAGTAGATTTGTCTATTGGTTTTTCTAATTCAGATTCTAATGAAACTGGATCAACCGATTTTACTGATTCAGTCGGTGATTTGATAGGCGTCACTACGGTCGATTTAGGTTTGTCAATTGGCGATAGTTTATCTATGGGAAGAGTAGAAGGTTTCTTGTCTTCCAGTATTGGTAATGGTTCAATAGATTCGACATGTTCCACAGATGGCGATTTGAGTTTGTCAGTAGATTTGTCTATTGGTTTTTCTAATTCAGATTCTAATGAAACTGGATCAACCGATTTCACTGATTCAGTCGGTGATTTGATAGGCGTCACTACGGTCGATTTAGGTTTGCCAATTGGTGATAGTTTATTTATGGGAAGAGTAGAAGGTTTCTTGTCTTCCAGTATTGGTAATGGTTCGATAGATTTGACATCTTCAACAGATGGCGATTTGGGTTTGTCGGGAGATTTGTCTATCGGTTTTTCTAATTCAGATTCTAATGAAACTGGATCGACCGATTTCACTGATTCAGTCGGTGATTTGATAGGCGTCACTACGGTCGATTTAGTCTTGCCAATTGGTGATAGTTTATCTACTGGAAGAGTGGGAGGTTTGTTATCTTCCAGTATTGGTAATGGTTCGATGGATTTAATATCGGTTCTGGAAATTTGGTAATCTATTGACGTACTTGATAAAATCTGAGAAGAATGCATTACTGTTGTAGAAGTCAATGACTGAAAAACACTTGCCTTTTTCACAGCAGTTGATGTGACGGTTTGATCAAAGGTTTCAAATGATTCAGTTGGTGATTTGATAGGCGTCATTACGGTCGATTTAGGTTTGCCAGTTGGTGATAGTTTATCTCCAGCAAGAGTAGAAGGTTTCTTGTCTTTCAGTATTGGTAATGTTTCGATAGATTTGACATCTTCAACAGATGGCGATTTCAGTTTGTCAGTAGATTTGTCTATTGGTTTTTCTAATTCAGATTCTAATGAAACTGGATCAACCGATTTCAATGATTCAGTTGGTGATTTGATAGGCGCCACTACGGTCGATTTAGGTTTGCCAATTGGTGATAGTTTATCAATGGGAAGAGTAGAAGGTTTCTTGTCTTCCAGTATTGGTAATGGTCCGATAGATTTGACATGTTCAATAGATGGCGTTTTGAGTTTGTCAGTAGATTTGTCTATTGGTTTTTCTAATTCAGATTCTAATGAAACTGGATCAACCGATTTCACTGATTCAGTTGGTGATTTGATAGGCGTCACTACGGTCGATTTAGGTTTGGCAATTGGCGATAGTTTATCTATGGGAAGAGTAGAAGGTTTCTTGTCTTTCAGTATTGGTAATGGTTCGATAGATTTGACACGTTCAACAGATGGCGATTTGAGTTTGTCAGTAGATTTGTCTATTGGTTTTTCTAATTCAGATTCTAATGAAACTGGATCAACCGATTTTAATGATTCAGTTGGTGATTTGATAGGCGTCACTACGGTCGATTTAGGTTTGCCAATTGGTGATAGTTTATCTATGGGAAGAGTAGAAGGATTCTTGTTTTCCAGTATTGGTAATGGTTCGATAGATTTGACATCTTCAATAGATGGCGATTTCAGTTTATCGGGAGATTTGTCTATTGGTTTTTCTAATTCAGATTCTAATGAAACTGGATCGACTGATTTTACTGATTCAGTCGGTGATTTGATAGGCGTCACTATGGTCGATTTAGTCTTGCCAATTGGTGATAGTTTATCTACTGGAAGAGTAGGAGTTTTGTTATCTTCCAGTATTGGTAATGGTTCGATGGATTTAATATCGGTTCTGGAAATTTGGTAATCTATTGACGTACATGATGAAATTTGAGAAGAATGCATTACTGTTGTAGAAGTCAATGACTGTGAAACACTTGCCTTTTTCACAGCAGTTGATGTGACGGTTTGATCAAAGGTTTCAAATGATTCAGTTGGTGATTTAATAGGCGTCATTACGGTCGATTTAGGTTTGCCAGTTGGTGATAGTTTATCTATGGGAAGAGTAGAAGGTTTCTTGTCTTCCAGTATTGGTAATGATTCGATAGATTTGACATCTTCAACAGATGGCGATGTGAGTTTGTCAGTAGATTTGTCTATTGTTTTTTCTAATTCAGATTCTAATGAAACTGGATCAACCGATTTTAATGATTCAGTTGGTGATTTGATAGGCGTCACTACGGTCGATTTAGGTTTGCCAATTGGCGATAGTTTATCCATGGGAAGAGTAGAAGGTTTCTTGTCTTTCAGTATTGGTAATGGTTCGATAGATTTGACATCTTCAACAGATGGCGATTTGAGTTTGTCAGTAAATTTGTCTATTGGTTTTTCTAATTCAGATTCTAATGAAACAGGATCAACCGATTTCAATGATTCAGTTGGTGATTTGATAGGCGTCACTACGGTCGATTTAAGTTTGCCAATTGGTGATAGTTTATCTATGGGAAGAGTAGAAGGTTTCTTGTCTTCCAGTATTGGTAATGGTCCGATAGATTTGACATGTTCAATAGATGGCGTTTTGAGTTTGTCAGTAGATTTGTCTATTGGTTTTTCTAATTCAGATTCTAATGAAACTGGATCAACCGATTTCACTGATTCAGTCGGTGATTTGATAGGCATCACTACGGTCGATTTAGGTTTGTCAATTGGCGATAGTTTATCTATGGGAAGAGTAGAAGGTTTCTTGTCTTCCAGTATTGGTAATGGTTCGATAGATTCGACATGTTCAACAGATGGCGATTTGAGTTTGTCAGTAGATTTGTCTATTGGTTTTTCTAATTCAGATTCTAATGAAACTGGATCAACCGATTTCACTGATTCAGTCGGTGATTTGATAGGCGTCACTACGGTCGATTTAGGTTTGCCAATTGGTGATAGTTTATCTATGGGAAGAGTAGAAGGTTTCTTGTCTTCCAGTATTGGTAATGGTTCGATAGATTTGACATCTTCAACAGATGGCGATTTGAGTTTGTCAGTAGATTTGTCTATTGGTTTTTCTAATTCAGATTCTAATGAAACTGGATCAACCGATTTTAATGATTCAGTTGGTGATTTGATAGGCGTCACTACGGTCGATTTAGGTTTGCCAATTGGCGATAGTTTATCTATGGGAAGAGTAGAAGGTTTCTTGTCTTTCAGTATTGGTAATGGTTCGATAGATATGACATCTTCAACAGATGGCGATTTGAGTTTGTCAGTAGATTTGTCTATTGGTTTTTCTAATTCAGATTCTAATGAAACAGAATCAACCGATTTCACTGATTCAGTCGGTGATTTGATAGGCGTCACTACGGTCGATTTAGGTTTGCCAATTGATGATAGTTTATCTATGGGAAGAGTAGAAGGTTTCTTGTCTTCCAGTATTGGTAATGGTCCGATAGATTTGACATGTTCAATAGATGGCGTTTTGAGTTTGTCAGTAGATTTGTCTATTGGTTTTTCTAATTCAGATTCTAATGAAACTGGATCAACCGATTTCACTGATTCAGTCGGTGATTTGATAGGCGTCACTACGGTCGATTTAGGTTTGTCAATTGGCGATAGTTTATCTATGGGAAGAGTAGAAGGTTTCTTGTCTTCCAGTATTGGTAATGGTTCGATAGATTCGACATGTTCAACAGATGGCGATTTGAGTTTGTCAGTAGATTTGTCTATTGGTATTTCTAATTCAGATTCTAATGAAACTGGATCAACCGATTTCACTGATTCAGTCGGTGATTTGATAGGCGTCACTACGGTCGATTTAGGTTTGCCAGTTGGTGATAGTTTATCTCCAGCAAGAGTAGAAGGTTTCTTGTCTTTCAGTATTGGTAATGGTTCGATAGATTTGACATCTTCAACAGATGGCGATTTGAGTTTGTCAGTAGATTTGTCTATTGGTTTTTCTAATTCAGATTCTAATGAAACTGGATCAACCGATTTTAATGATTCAGTCGGTGATTTGATAGGCGTCACTACGGTCGATTTAGGTTTGTCAATTGGCGATAGTTTATCTATGGGAAGAGTAGAAGGTTTCTTGTCTTCTAGTATTGGTAATGGTTCGACAGATTTGCCATCTTCAACAGATGGCGATTTGAGTTTGTCAGTAGATTTGTCTATTGGTTTTTCTAATTCAGATTCTAATGAAACTGGACCAACCGATTTTACTGATTCAGTTGGTGATTTGATAGGCGTCACTTCAGTCAATTTAGGTTGGCCAATTGGTGATAGTTTATCAGTGGGAAGAGTAGAAGGTTTCTTGTCTTCCAGTAATGGTTTGATAGATTTGACATGTTCAACAGATGGCGATTTGAGTTTGTCAGTAGATTTGTCTATTGGTTTTTCTAATTCAGATTCTAATGAAACTGGATCAACCGATTTTAATGATTCAGTCGGTGATTTGATAGGCGTCACTACGGTCGATTTAGGTTTGTCAATTGGCGATAGTTTATCTATGGGAAGAGTAGAAGGTTTCTTGTCTTCCAGTATTGGTAATGGTTCGATAGATTTGACATCTTCAACAGATGGCGGTTTGAGTTTAACGGGAGATTTGTCTATTGGTTTTTCTAATTCAGATTCTAATGAAACTGGACCAACCGATTTTACTGATTCAGTTGGTGATTTGATAGGCGTCACTTCAGTCAATTTAGGTTGGCCAATTGGTGATAGTTTATCAATGGGAAGAGTAGAAGGTTTCTTGTCTTCCAGTAATGGTTTGATAGATTTGACATCTTCAACAGATGGCGATTTGAGTTTGTCAGTAGATTTGTCTATTGGTTTTTCTAATTCAGATTCTAATGAAACTGGATCAACCGATTTTAATGATTCAGTTGGTGATTTGATAGGCGTCACTACGGTCGATTTAGGTTTGTCAATTGGCGATAGTTTATCTATGGGAATAGTAGAAGGTTTCTTGTCTTTCAGTATTGGTTCGATAGATTTGCCATCTTCAACAGATGGCGATTTGAGTTTGTCAGTAGATTTGTCTATTGGTTTTTCTAATTCAGATTCTAATGAAACAGGATCAACCGATTTCACTGATTCAGTCGGTGATTTGATAGGCGTCGCTACGGTCGATTTAGGTTTGTCAATTGGCGATAGTTTATCTATGGGAAGAGTAGAAGGTTTCTTGTCTTCCAGTATTGGTTCGATAGATTTGACATGTTCAACAGATGGCGATTTGAGTTTGTCAGTAGATTTGTCTATTGGTTTTTCTAATTCAGATTTTAATGAAACTGGACCAACCGATTTCACGGATTCAGTTGGTGATTT
This sequence comes from Tipula confusa, assembly GCA_963556175.1. Classification (NCBI taxonomy): domain Eukaryota; kingdom Metazoa; phylum Arthropoda; class Insecta; order Diptera; family Tipulidae; genus Tipula; species Tipula confusa. The sequence goes on from OY744476.1 coordinate 125,009,701, forward strand.
GATAGGCGTCACTACGGTCAATTTAGGTTGGCCAATTGGTGATAGTTTATCAATGGGAAGAGTAGAAGGTTTCTTGTCTTCCAGTATTGGTTTGATAGATTTGACATCTTCAACAGATGGCGATTTGAGTTTGTCAGTAGATTTGTCTATTGGTTTTTCTAATTCAGATTCTAATGAAAATGGATCAACCGATTTCACTGGTTCAGTTGGTGATTTGATAGGCGTCACTACGGTCGATTTAGGTTTGCCAATTGGTGATAGTTTATCTATGGGAAGAGTAGAAGGTTTCTTGTCTTCCAGTATTGGTTTGATAGATTTGACATCTTCAACAGATGGCGATTTGAGTTTGTCAGTAGATTTGTCTATTGGTTTTTCTAATTCAGATTCTAATGAAACTGGATCAACCGATTTCACTGATTCAGTCGGTGATTTGATAGGCGTCACTACGGTCGATTTAGTCGTGCCAATTGGTGATAGTTTATCTACTGGAAGAGTGGGAGGTTTGTTATCTTCCAGTATTGGTAATGGTTCGATGGATTTAATATCGGTTCTGGAAATTTGGTAATCTATTGACGTACTTGATAAAATCTGAGAAGAATGCATTACTGTTGTAGAAGTCAATAACTGAGAAACACTTGCCTTTTTCACAGCAGTTGATGTGACGGTTTGATCAAAGGTTTCAAATGATTCAGTTGGTGATTTGATAAGCGTCATTACGGTCGATTTAGGTTTGCTAGTTGGCGATAGTTTATCTATGGGAAGAGTAGAAGGTTTCTTGTCTTCTAGTATTGGTAATAGTTCGATAGATTTGACATCTTCAACAGATGGCAATTTGAGCCTGTCAGTAGATTTGTCTATTGGTTTTTCTAATTCAGATTCTAATAAAACTGGATCAACCGATATCAATGATTCGGTTGGTGATTTGATAGGTGTCACTTCGGTCGATTTAGGTTTGCCAATTGGCGATAGTTTATCTACGGGAAGAGTAGAAGGTTTCTTGTCTTCCAGTATTGGTTCGATAGATTTGACATGTTCAACAGATGGCGATTTGAGTTTGCCAGTAGATTTCTCTATTGGTTTTTCTAATCCAGATTCTAATGAAACTGAATCAACCGATTTCACTGATTCAGTTGGTGATTTGATAGGCGTCACTACGGTCGATTTAGGTTTGCCAGTTGGTGATAGTTTATCTACAGGAAGAGCAGAAGGTTTTTTGTCTTCCAGTATTGGTTCGATAGATTTGACATCTTCAACAGATGGCGATTTGAGTTTGTCAGTAGATTTGTCTATTGGTTTTTCTAATTCAGATTCTAATGAAACTGGATTAACCGATTTCACTGATTCAGTCGGTGATTTGATAGGCGTCACTACGGTCGATTTAGGTTTGCCAGTTGGTGATAGTTTATCTATGGGAAGTTTAGAAGGTTTCTTGTCTTCCAGTATTGGTAATGGTTCGATAGATTTGACATCTTCAACAGATGGCGATTTGAGTTTGTCAGTAGATTTGTCTATTGATTTTTTTAATCCAGATTCTAATGAAACTGGACCAACCGATTTTACTAATTCAGTTGGTGATTTGATAGGCGTCACTCCGGTCGATTTAGGTTTGCCAATTGGTGATAGTTTATCTATGGGAAGAGTAGAAGGTTTCTTGTCTTCCAGTATTGGTAATGGCTCGATAGATTTGACATCTTCAACAGACGGCGGTTTGAGTTTATCGGGAGATTTGTCTATTGGTTTTTCTAATTCAGATTCTAATGAAACTGGATCAATCGATTTCATTGATTCAGTTGGTGATTTGATGGGTGTCACTACGGTCGATTTAGGTTTGACAATCGGCGATAATTTATCTACGGGAAGAGTTGAAGGTTTCTTGTCTTCCAGTATTGGTTCGATAGGTTTGACTTCAACAGATGGCTTTTTTAATTTGTCATTAGGTTTGTCTATTGGCTTTTCTAATTCAGATTCTAATGAAACAGGATCAACCAATTTTAATGATTCAGTTGGTGATTTGATAGGCGTCACTACGGTCGATTTAGGTTTGCCAATTGGTGATAGTTTATCTATGGGAAGAGTAGAAGGTTTCTTGTCTTCCAGTATTGGTAATGGTTCGATAGATTTGACATCTTCAACAGATGGCGATTTGAGTTTATCGGGAGATTTGTCTATTGTTTTTTCTAATTCAGATTCTAATGAAACTGGATCAACCGATTTTAATGATTCAGTTGGTGATTTAAAAGGTGTCACTACGGTCGATTTAGGTTTGCCAGTTGGTGATAGTTTATCTACAGGAAAAGTTGAAGGTTTCTTGTCTTCCAGTTTTGGTAGTGGTTCGATAGATTTGACATATTCAACAGATGGCGATTTGAGTTTGTCATCTCCAGCAATAGTAGAAGGTTTAGAGTCTTCCAGAATTGGTAATGGTTCGATAGATTTGACATGTTCAACAGATGGCGATTTGAGTTTGTCAGTAGATTTGTCTATTGGTTTTTCTAATTCAGATTCTAATGAAACAGGATCAACCGATTTCAAAGATTTAGTTGGTGATTTGATAGGCGTCACTACGGTCGATTTTGGTTTGCCAATAGGTGATAGTTTATCTACTGGAAGAGTAAAAGGTTTCTTGTCTTCCAGTATTGGTTCGATAGATTTGACATCTTCAACAGATGGCGATTTGAGTTTGTCAGTAGATTTTTCTATTGGTTTTTCTAATTCAGATTCTAATGAAACTGGATCAACCGATTTCACTGATTCAGTTGGTGATTTGATAGGCGTCACTACGGTTGATTTAGGTTTGCCAGTTGAAGATAGTTTCTCTACTGGAAGAGTAGAAGGTTTATTGTCTTCCAGAATTGGTAATGGTTCGATAGATTTGACATCTTCAACAGATGGCGATTTGAGTTTGTCAGTAGATTTGTCTATTGTTTTTTCTAATTCAGATTCTAATGAAACTGGATCAACCGATTTTAATGATTCAGTTGGTGATTTTAAAGGTGTCACTACGGTCGATTTAGGTTTGCCAGTTGGTGATAGTTTATCTACAGGAAAAGTTGAAGGTTTCTTGTCTTCCAGTTTTGGTAGTGGTTCGATAGATTTGACATATTCAACAGATGACGATTTGAGTTTGTCATCTCCAGCAATAGTAGAAGGTTTAGAGTCTTCCAGAATTGGTAATGGTTCGATAGATTTGACATGTTCAACAGATGGCGATTTGAGTTTGTCAGTAGATTTGTCTATTGGTTTTTCTAATTCAGATTCTAATGAAACTGGATCAACCGATTTCAAAGATTTAGTTGGTGATTTGATAGGCGTCACTACGGTCGATTTTGGTTTGCCAATAGGTGATAGTTTATCGACTGGAAGAGTAGAAGGTTTCTTGTCTTCCAGTAATGGTTTGATAGAAATGACATTTTCAACAGATGGCGTTTTAAGTTTGTCAGTAGATTTTTCTATTGGTTTTTCTAATTCAGATTCTAATGAAACTGGATCAGCCGATTTCACTGATTCAGTTGGTGATTTGATAGGCGTCACTACGGTTGATTTAGGTTTGCCAGTTGAAGATAGTTTCTCTACTGGAAGAGTAGAAGGTTTATTGTCTTCCAGAATTGGTAATGGTTCGATAGATTTGACATCTTCAACAGATGGCGATTTGAGTTTGTCAGTAGATTTGTCTATTGTTTTTTCTAATTCAGATTCTAATGAAACTGGATCAACCGATTTTAATGATTCAGTTGGTGATTTTAAAGGTGTCACTACGGTCGATTTAGGTTTGCCAGTTGGTGATAGTTTATCTACAGGAAGAGTTGAAGGTTTTTTGTCTTCCAGTTTTGGTAGTGGTTCGATAGATTTGACATATTCAACAGATGGCGATTTGAGTTTGTCATCTCCAGCAATAGTAGAAGGTTTAGAGTCTTCCAGAATTGGTAATGGTTCGATAGATTTGACATGTTCAACAGATGGCGATTTGAGTTTGTCAGTAGATTTGTCTATTGGTTTTTCTAATTCAGATTCTAATGAAACTGGATCAACCGATTCCAATGATTCAGTCGGTGATTTGATAGGCGTCACTTCGGTCGATTTAGGTTGGCCAATTGGTGATAGTTTATCTATGGGAAGAGTAGAAGGTTTCTTGTCTTCCAGTATTGGTTCGATAGATTTGACATCTTCAACAGATGGCGATGTGAACTTGTCAGTAGATTTGTCTATTGGTTTTTCTAATTCAGATTCTAATGAAACAGGATCAACCGATTTCAATGATTCAGTCGGTGATTTGATAGGCGTCACTACGGTCGATTTAGGTTTGCCAGTTGGCGATAATTTATCTATGGGAAGAGTAGAAGGTTTCTTGTCTTCCAGTATTGGTAATGGTTCGATAGATTTGACATCTTCAACAGATGGCGATGTGAGTTTGTCAGTAGATTTGTCTATTGTTTTTTCTAATTCAGATTCTAATGAAACTGGATCAACCGATTTCAATGATTCAGTCGGTGATTTGATAGGCGTCACTACGGTCGATTTAGGTTTGCCAGTTGGTGATAGTTTATCTATGGGAAGAGTAGAAGGTTTCTTGTCTTCCAGTATTGGTAATGGTTCGATAGATTTGACATCTTCAACAGATGGCGATTTGAGTTTGTCAGTAGATTTGTCTATTGATTTTTCTAATTCAGATTCTAATGAAACTGGACCAACCGATTTTACTGATTTAGTTGGTGATTTGATAGGCGTCACTCCGGTCGATTTAGGTTTGCCAATTGGTGATAGTTTATCTATGGGAAGAGTAGAAGGTTTCTTGTCTTCCAGTATTGGTAATGGTTCGATAGATTTGACATCTTCAACAGACGGCGGTTTGAGTTTATCGGGAGATTTTTCTATTGGTTTTTCTAATTCAGATTCTAATGAAACTGGATCAATCGATTTCATTGATTCAGTTGGTGATTTGATGGGTGTCACTACGGTCGATTTAGGTTTGCCAATCGGCGATAATTTATCTACGGGAAGAGTTGAAGGTTTCTTGTCTTCCAGTATTGGTTCGATAGGTTTGACTTCAACAGATGGCTTTTTTAATTTGTCATTAGGTTTGTCTATTGGCTTTTCTAATTCAGATTCTAATGAAACTGGATCAACCGATTTTACTGATTCAGTTGGTGATTTGATAGGCGTCACTTCGGTCAATTTAGGTTTGCCAGTTGGTGATAGTTTATCTACAGGAAGAGTTGAAGGTTTCTTGTCTTCCAGTTTTGGGGATGGTTCGGTAGATTTGACATCTTCAACGGATGGCGATTTGAGTTTGTCAGTAGGTTTTTCTATTGGTTTTCCTAAATCAGATTCTAATGAAACTGGATCAATCGATTTCAACGATTCAGTTGGTGATTTAATAGGCGTCACTACGGTCGATTTTGGTTTGCCAGTTGGTGATAGTTTATCTACTGGAAGAGTAGAAGGTTTCTTGTCTTCCAGTATTGGTTCGATAGATTTGACATCTTCAACAGATGGCGATTTGAGTTTGTCAGTAGATTTGTCTATTGGTTTTTCTAATTTAGATTCTAATGAAACTGGATCAACCGATTCCAATGATTCAGTTGGTGATTTGATGGGTGTCACTACGGTCGATTTAGGTTTGCCAATTGGCGATATTTTATCTACAAGAAGAGTAGAAGGTTTCTTGTCTTCCACTAATGGTTCGATAGATTTGACATATTCAACAGATGGCGATTTGAGTTTGTCAGTAGATTTGTCTATTGGTTTTTCTAATTCAGATTCTAATGAAACTGGGCTAACCGATTTTGCTGATTCAGTTGGTGATTTGATAGGCGTCACTTCGGTCGATTTAGGTTGGCCAATTGGTGATAGTTTATCTACCGGATGAGTAGAAGGTTTCTTGTCTTCCAATAATGGTTCGATAGAAATGACATCTTCAACAGATGGCGTTTTGAGTTTGTCAGTAGATTTGTCTATTGGTTTTTCTAATTCAGATTCTAATGAAACTGGATCAACCGATTTCACTGATTCAGTTGGTGATTTGATAGGCGTCACTACGGTCGATTTAGGTTTGCCAGTTGGTGATAGTTTATCTATGGGAAGAGCCGAAGGTTTCTTGTCTTCCAGTATTGGTAATGGTTCGACAGATTTGACATCTTCAACAGATGGCGATTTGAGTTTGTCAGTAGATTTGTATATTGGTTTTTCTAATTCAGATTCTAATGAAACTGGATCAACCGATTTCAATGATTCAGTTGGTGATTTGGTAGGTGTCATTACGGTCGATTTAGGTTTGCCAATTGGTGATAGTTTATCTATGGGAAGAGTAGAAGATTTCTTGTCTTCCAGTATTGGTTCGATATATTTGACATCTTCAACAGATGGCGATTTGAGTTTGTCAGTAGATTTGTCTATTGGTTTTTCTAATTCAGATTCTAATGAAACTGGATCGACCAAATTCACTGATTTAGTCGGTGATTTGATAGGCGTCACTACGGTCGATTTAGGTTTGCCAGTTGGTGATAGTTTATCTATGGGAAGAGTAGAAGGTTTCTTGTCTTCCAGTATTGGTTCGATAGATTTGACATCTTCAACAGATGGCGATTTGAGTTTGTCAGTAGATTTGTCTATAGGTTTTTCTAATTCAGATTCTAATGAAACTGGATCAACCGATTTCACTGATTCAGTCGGTGATTTGATAGGCGTCACTACGGTCGATTTAGGTTTGCCAGTTGGTGATAGTTTATCTATAGGAAGAGTAGAAGGTTTCTTGTCTTCCAGTATTGGTTCGATAGATTTGACATCTTCAACAGATGGCGATTTGAGTTTGTCAGTAGATTTGTCTATAGGTTTTTCTAATTCAGATTCTAATGAAACTGGATCAACCGATTTCACTGATTCAGTTGGTGATTTTAAAGGTGTCACTACGGTCGATTTAGGTTTGCCAGTTGGTGATAGTTTATCTACAGGAAGAGTTGAAGGTTTCTTGTCTTCCAGTTTTGGTAGTGGTTCGATAGATTTGACATATTCAACAGATGGCGATTTGAGTTTGTCATCTCCAGCAATAGTAGAAGGTTTAGAGTCTTCCAGAATTGGTAATGGTTCGATAGATTTGACATGTTCAACAGATGGCGATTTGAGTTTGTCAGTAGATTTGTCTATTGATTTTTCTAATTCAGATTCTAATGAAACTGGATCAACCGATTCCAATGATTCAGTCGGTGATTTAATAGGCGTCACTTCGGTCGATTTAGGTTGGCCAATTGGTGATAGTTTATCTATGGGAAGAGTAGAAGGTTTCTTGTCTTCCAGTATTGGTTCGATAGATTTGACATCTTCAACAGATGGCGATGTGAGCTTGTCAGTAGATTTGTCTATTGGTTTTTCTAATTCAGATTCTAATGAAACAGGATCAACCGATTTCAATGATTCAGTCGGTGATTTGATAGGCGTCACTACGGTCGATTTAGGTTTGCCAGTTGGTGATAATTTATCTATGGGAAGAGTAGAAGGTTTCTTGTCTTCCAGTATTGGTAATGGTTCGATAGATTTGACATCATCAACAGATGGCGATGTGAGTTTGTCAGTAGATTTGTCTATTGGTTTTTCTAATTCAGATTCTAATGAAACAGGATCAACCGATTTCAATGATTCAGTTGGTGATTTGATAGGCGTCACTACGGTCGATTTAGGTTTGCCAGTTGGTGATAGTTTATCTATGGGAAGAGTAGAAGGTTTCTTGTCTTCCAGTATTGGTAATGGTTCGATAGATTTGACATCTTCAACAGATGGCGATGTGAGTTTGTCAGTAGATTTGTGTATTGTTTTTTCTAATTCAGATTCTAATGAAACTGGATCAACCGATTTCAATGATTCAGTCGGTGATTTGATGGGTGTCACTACGGTCGATTTAGGTTTGCCAATTGGCGATAGTTTATCTACGGGAAGAGTAGAAGGTTTCTTGTCTTCCAGTATTGGTTCAATAGAATTGACATCTTCACCAGATGGTGATTTGAGTTTGTCAGTAGATTTGTCTATTGGTTTTTCTAATTCAGATTCTAATGAAACTGGACTAACCGATTTTGCTGATTCAGTTGGTGATTTGATAGGCGTCACTTCGGTCGATTTAGGTTGGCCAATTGGTGATAGTTTATCTACCGGATGAGTAGAAGGTTTCTTGTCTTCCAATAATGGTTCGATAGAAATGACATCTTCAACAGATGGCGTTTTGAGTTTGTCAGTAGATTTGTCTATTGGTTTTTCTAATTCAGATTCTAATGAAACTGGATCAACCGATTTCAATGATTCAGTTGGTGATTTGATAGGCGTCACTACGGTCGATTTAGGTTTGCCAGTTGGTGATAGTTTATCTATGGGAAGAGCCGAAGGTTTCTTGTCTTCCAGTATTGGTAATGGTTCGACAGATTTGACATCTTCAACAGATGGCGATTTGAGTTTGTCAGTAGATTTGTATATTGGTTTTTCTAATTCAGATTCTAATGAAACTGGATCAACCGATTTCACTGATTCAGTTGGTAATTTGATAGGCGTCACTACGGTCGATTTAGGTTTGCCAGTTGGTGATAGTTTATCTACTGGAAGAGTAGAAGGTTTCTTGTCTTCCAGTATTGGTTCGATAGATTTGACATCTTCAACAGATGGCGATTTGAGTTTGTCAGTAGATTTGTCTATTGGTTTTTCTAATTCAGATTCTAATGAAACTGGATCAACCGATTCCAATGATTCAGTCGGTGATTTGATAGGCGTCACTTCGGTCGATTTAGTTTGGCCAATTGGTGATAGTTTATCTACCGGAAGAGTAGAAGGTTTTTTGTCTTCCAGTAATGGTTTGATAGAAATGACATCTTCAACAGATGGCGATTTGAGTTTGTCGGGAGATTTGTCTATTGGTTTTTCTAATTCAGACTCTAATGAAACTGGATCAATCGATTTCAATGATCCAGTTGGTGATTTGATAGGCGTCACTACGGTCGATTTAGGTTTGCCAATTGGTGATAGTTTATCTATGGGAAGAGTAGAAGGTTTCTTGTCTTCCATTATAGGTTCGATAGATTTGACTTCAACAGATGGCGATTTGAGTTTGTCAGTAGATTTGTTTATTAGTTTTTCTAATTCAGATTCTAATGAAACTGTATCAACCGATTTCACTGATTCAGTTGGTGATTTGATAGGCGTCACTACGGTCGATTTAGGTTTGCCAGTTGGTGATAGTTTATCTATGGGAAGAGTAGAAGGTTTCTTGTCTTCCAGTATTGGTTCGATAGATTTGACATCTTCAACAGATGGCGATTTGAGTTTGTCAGTAGATTTGTCTATAGGTTTTTCTAATTCAGATTCTAATGAAACTGGATCAACCGATTTCACTGATTCAGTCGGTGATTTGATAGGCGTCACTACGGTCGATTTAGGTTTGCCAGTTGGTGATAGTTTATCTACTGGAAAAGTAGAAGGTTTCTTGTCTTCCAGTATTGGTTCGATATATTTGACATCTTCAACAGATGGCGATTTGAGTTTGTCAGTAGATTTGTCTATAGGTTTTTCTAATTCAGATTCTAATGAAACTGGATCAACCGATTTCACTGATTCAGTTGGTGATTTTAAAGGTGTCACTACGGTCGATTTAGGTTTGCCAGTTGGTGATAGTTTATCTACAGGAAGAGTTGAAGGTTTCTTGTCTTCCAGTTTTGGTAGTGGTTCGATAGATTTGACATATTCAACAGATGGCGATTTGAGTTTGTCATCTCCAGCAATAGTAGAAGGTTTAGAGTCTTCCAGAATTGGTAATGGTTCGATAGATTTGACATGTTCAACAGATGGCGATTTGAGTTTGTCAGTAGATTTGTCTATTGGTTTTTCTAATTCAGATTCTAATGAAACTGGATCAACCGATTCCAATGATTCAGTCGGTGATTTAATAGGCGTCACTTCGGTCGATTTAGGTTTGCCAATTGTTGATAGTTTATCTATGGGAAGAGTAGAAGGTTTCTTGTCTTCCAGTATTGGTTCGATAGATTTGACATCTTCAACAGATGGCGATGTGAGCTTGTCAGTAGATTTGTCTATTGGTTTTTCTAATTCAGATTCTAATGAAACAGGATCAACCGATTTCAATGATTCAGTCGGTGATTTGATAGGCGTCACTACGGTCGATTTAGGTTTGCCAGTTGGTGATAATTTATCTATGGGAAGAGTAGAAGGTTTCTTGTCTTCCAGTATTGGTAATGGTTCGATAGATTTGACATCATCAACAGATGGCGATGTGAGTTTGTCAGTAGATTTGTCTATTGGTTTTTCTAATTCAGATTCTAATGAAACAGGATCAACCGATTTCAATGATTCAGTCGGTGATTTGATAGGCGTCACTACGGTCGATTTAGGTTTGCCAGTTGGTGATAGTTTATCTATGGGAAGAGTAGAAGGTTTCTTGTCTTCCAGTATTGGTAATGTTTCGATAGATTTGACATCTTCAACAGATGGCGATGTGAGTTTGTCAGTAGATTTGTGTATTGTTTTTTCTAATTCAGATTCTAATGAAACTGGATCAACCGATTTCAATGATTCAGTCGGTGATTTGATGGGTGTCACTACGGTCGATTTAGGTTTGCCAATTGGCGATAGTTTATCTACGGGAAGAGTAGAAGGTTTCTTGTCTTCCAGTATTGGTTCGATAGAATTGACATCTTCACCAGATGGTGATTTGAGTTTGTCAGTAGATTTGTCTATTGGTTTTTCTAATTCAGATTCTAATGAAACTGGACTAACCGATTTTGCTGATTCAGTTGGTGATTTGATAGGCGTCACTTCGGTCGATTTAGGTTGGCCAATTGGTGATAGTTTATCTACCGGATGAGTAGAAGGTTTCTTGTCTTCCAATAATGGTTCGATAGAAATGACATCTTCAACAGATGGCGTTTTGAGTTTGTCAGTAGATTTGTCTATTGGTTTTTCTAATTCAGATTCTAATGAAACTGGATCAACCGATTTCACTGATTCAGTTGGTGATTTGATAGGCGTCACTACGGTCGATTTAGGTTTGCCAGTTGGTGATAGTTTATCTATGGGAAGAGCCGAAGGTTTCTTGTCTTCCAGTATTGGTAATGGTTCGACAGATTTGACATCTTCAACAGATGGCGATTTGAGTTTGTCAGTAGATTTGTATATTGGTTTTTCTAATTCAGATTCTAATGAAACTGGATCAACCGATTTCACTGATTCAGTTGGTAATTTGATAGGCGTCACTACGGTCGATTTAGGTTTGCCAGTTGGTGATAGTTTATCTACTGGAAGAGTAGAAGGTTTCTTGTCTTCCAGTATTGGTTCGATAGATTTGACATCTTCAACAGATGGCGATTTGAGTTTGTCAGTAGATTTGTCTATTGGTTTTTCTAATTCAGATTCTAATGAAACTGGATCAACCGATTCCAATGATTCAGTCGGTGATTTGATAGGCGTCACTTCGGTCGATTTAGGTTGGCCAATTGGTGATAGTTTATCTACCGGAAGAGTAGAAGGTTTCTTGTCTTCCAGTAATGGTTTGATAGAAATGACATCTTCAACAGATGGCGATTTGAGTTTGTCGGGAGATTTGTCTATTGGTTTTTCTAATTCAGACTCTAATGAAACTGGATCAATCGATTTCAATGATCCAGTTGGTGATTTGATAGGCGTCACTACGGTCGATTTAGGTTTGCCAATTGGTGATAGTTTATCTATGGGAAGAGTAGAAGGTTTCTTGTCTTCCATTATTGGTTCGATAGATTTGACTTCAACAGATGGCGATTTGAGTTTGTCAGTAGATTTGTTTATTAGTTTTTCTAATTCAGATTCTAATGAAACTGTATCAACCGATTTCACTGATTCAGTTGGTGATTTGATAGGCGTCACTACGGTCGATTTAGGTTTGCCAGTTGGTGATAGTTTATCTACAGGAAGAGTAGAAGGTTTCTTGTCTTCCAGTAATGGTTTGATAGAAATGACATGTTCAACAGATGGCGTTTTAAGTTTGTCAGTAGATTTTTCTATTGGTTTTTCTAATTCAGATTCTAATACAACTGGATCAACCGATTTCACTGATTCAGTTGGTGATTTGATAAGCGTCACTACGGTCGATTTAGGTTTGCCAGTTGGTGATAGTTTATCTTCAGCAATAGTTGAAGGTTTCTTGTCTTCCAGAATTGGTAATGGTTCGATAGATTTGACATCTTCAACAGATGGCGATTTGAGTTTGTCAGTAGATTTGTCTATTGTTTTTCCTAATTCAGATTCTAATGAAACTGGACTAACCGATTTCACTGATTCAGTTGGTAATTTGATAGGCGTCACTACGGTCGATTTAGGTTTGCCAGTTGGTGATAGTTTATCTACAGGAAGAGTTGAAGGTTTCTTGTCTTCCAGTATTGGTGTTGGTTCGATAGATTTGGCATCTTCAACAGATGGCGATTGGAGTTTGTCAGTAGATTTGTCGATTGGTCTTTCTAATTCAGATTCTAATGAAACTGGATCAACCGATTTCAAAGATTCAGTTGGTGATTTGATCGTCGTCGCTACGGTCGATTTAGGTTTGCCAATAAGTGATAGTTTATCTACTGGAAGAGTAGAAGGTTTCTTGTCTTCCAGTATTGGTTCGATAGATTTGACATCTTCAACAGATGGCGATTTGAGTTTGTCAGTAGATTTGTCTATTGGTTTTTCTAATTTAGATTCTAATGAAACTGGATCAACCGATTCCAATGATTCAGTTGGTGATTTGATGGGTGTCACTACGGTCGATTTAGGTTTGCCAATTGGCGATATTTTATCTACAAGAAGAGTAGAAGGTTTCTTGTCTTCCACTAATGGTTCGATAGATTTGACATATTCAACAGATGGCGATTTGAGTTTGTCAGTAGATTTGTCTATTGGTTTTTCTAATTCAGATTCTAATGAAACTGGATCAACCGATTTCACTGATTCAGTTGGTGATTTGATAGGCGTCACTACGGTCGATTTAGGTTTGCCAGTTGGTGATAGTTTATTTACAGGAAGAGTAGAAGGTTTCTTGTCTTCCAGTATTGGCAATGGTTGGATTGATCTGATATCTTCAACAGATGGTGATTTGAGTTTGTCAGTAGAATTGTCTTTTGGTTTTTCTAATTCAGATTCTAATGAAACTGGATCAACCGATTTCAAAGATTCAGTTGGTGATTTGATAGGCGTCGCTACGTTCGATTTTGGTTTGCCAATTGGTGATAGTGTATCTACTGGAAGAGTTGAAGGTTTCTTGTCTTCCATTATTGGTTCGATAGATTTGACATCTTCAACAGATGGCGATTTGAGTTTGTCAGTAGATTTGTCTATTGGTTTTTCTAATTCAGATTCTAATGAAACTGGATCAACCGATTTCAAAGATTCAGTTGGTGATTTGATAGGCGTCACTACGGTCGATTTAGGTTGGCCAGTTGGTGATAGTTTATCTCCAGCAATAGTAGAAGGTTTATTGTCTTCCAGAATTGGTAATTGTTCGATAGATTTGACATATTCAACAGATGGCGATTTGAGTTTGTCAGTAGATTTGTCTATTGTTTTTTCTAATTCAGATTCTAATGAAACTGGATCAACCGATTTCAATGATTCAGTTGGTGATTTAATAGGCGTCACTACGGTCGATTTTGGTTTGCCAATTGGTGATAGTTTATCTACTGGAAAAGTAGAAGGTTTCTTGTCTTCCAGTATTGGTTCGATAGATTTGGCATCTTCAACAGATGGCGATTTGAGTTTGTCAGTAGGTTTGTCTATTGGTTTTTCTAATTTAGATTCTAATGAAACTGTTTCGACCGATTTCAAAGATTCAGATGGTGATTTGATAGTCGTCACTACGGTCGATTTTGGTTTGCCAGTTGGTGATAGTTTATCTCCAGCAAGAGTAGAAGGTTTATGGTCTTCCAGTATTGGTAATGGTTTAATAGATTTGACATCTTCAACAGATGGCGATTTGAGTTTGTCAGTAGATTTGTCGATTGGTTTTTCTAATTCAGATTCTAATGAAACTGGATCAACCGATTTCAAAGATTTAGTTGGTGATTTGATAGGCGTCACTACGGTCGATATTGGTTTGCCAATAGGTGATAGTTTATCTACACGATGAGTTGAAGGTTTCTTGTCTTTCAGTATTGGTTTTGGTTCGATAGATTTGACATCTTCAACAGATGGCGATTTGAGTTTGTCAGTAGATTTGTCTATTGGTTTTTCTAATTCAGATTCTAATGAAACTGGATCAACCGATTTCAATGATTCAGTTGGTGATTTAATAGGCGTCACTACGGTCGATTTTGGTTTGCCAATTGGTGATAGTTTATCTACTGGAAGAGTAGAAGGTTTCTTGTCTTCCAGTATTGGTTCGATAGATTTGACATCTTTCACAGATGGCGATTTGAGTTTGTCAGTAGATTTGTCTATTGGTTTTTCTAATTCAGATTCTAATGAAACTGGATCAACCGATTCCAATGATTCAGTTGGTGATTTGATAGGCGTCACTACGGTCGATTTTGGTTTGCCAATTGGTGATAGTTTATCTACTGGAAGAGTAGAAGGTTTTTTGTCTTCCACTAATGGTTCGATAGATTTGACATCTTCAACAGATGGCGATTTGAGTTTGTCAGTAGATTTTTCTATTGGTTTTTCTAATTCAGATTCTAATGAAACTGGATCAACCGATTTCACTGATTCAGTTGGTGATTTGATAGGCGTCACTACGGTCGATTTTGGTTTGCCAGTTGGTGATAGTTTATCTCCAGCAAGAGTAGAAGGTTTATGGTCTTCCAGTATTGGTAATGGTTTAATAGATTTGACATCTTCAACAGATGGCGATTTGAGTTTGTCAGTAGATTTTTCTATTGGTTTTTCTAATTCAGATTCTAATGAAACTGGATCAACCGATTTCACTGATTCAGTTGGTGATTTGATAGGCGTCGCTACGTTCGATTTTGGTTTGCCAATTGGTGATAGTGTATCTACTGGAAGAGTTGAAGGTTTCTTGTCTTCCATTATTGGTTCGATAGATTTGACATCTTCAACAGATGGCGATTTGAGTTTGTCAGTAGATTTGTCTATTGGTTTTTCTAATTCAGATTCTAATGAAACTGGATCAACCGATTTCAAAGATTCAGTTGGTGATTTGATAGGCGTCACTACGGTCGATTTAGGTTGGCCAGTTGGTGATAGTTTATCTCCAGCAATAGTAGAAGGTTTATTGTCTTCCAGAATTGGTAATTGTTCGATAGATTTGACATATTCAACAGATGGCGATTTGAGTTTGTCAGTAGATTTGTCTATTGGTTTTTCTAATTCAGATTCTAATGAAACTGGATCAACCGATTTCAATGATTCAGTTGGTGATTTAATAGGCGTCACTACGGTCGATTTTGGTTTGCCAATTTGTGATAGTTTATCTACTGGAAAAGTAGAAGGTTTCTTGTCTTCCAGTATTGGTTCGATAGATTTGGCATCTTCAACAGATGGCGATTTGAGTTTGTCAGTAGGTTTGTCTATTGGTTTTTCTAATTTAGATTCTAATGAAACTGTTTCGACCGATTTCAAAGATTCAGATGGTGATTTGATAGTCGTCACTACGGTCGATTTTGGTTTGCCAGTTGGTGATAGTTTATCTCCAGCAAGAGTAGAAGGTTTATGGTCTTCCAGTATTGGTAATGGTTTAATAGATTTGACATCTTCAACAGATGGCGATTTGAGTTTGTCAGTAGATTTGTCGATTGGTTTTTCTAATTCAGATTCTAATGAAACTGGATCAACCGATTTCAAAGATTTAGTTGGTGATTTGATAGGCGTCACTACGGTCGATATTGGTTTGCCAATAGGTGATAGTTTATCTACACGATGAGTTGAAGGTTTCTTGTCTTTCAGTATTGGTTTTGGTTCGATAGATTTGACATCTTCAACAGATGGCGATTTGAGTTTGTCAGTAGATTTGTCTATTGGTTTTTCTAATTCAGATTCTAATGAAACTGGATCAACCGATTTCAATGATTCAGTTGGTGATTTAATAGGCGTCACTACGGTCGATTTTGGTTTGCCAATTGGTGATAGTTTATCTACTGGAAGAGTAGAAGGTTTCTTGTCTTCCAGTATTGGTTCGATAGATTTGACATCTTTCACAGATGGCGATTTGAGTTTGTCAGTAGATTTGTCTATTGGTTTTTCTAATTCAGATTCTAATGAAACTGGATCAACCGATTCCAATGATTCAGTTGGTGATTTGATAGGCGTCACTACGGTCGATTTTGGTTTGCCAATTGGTGATAGTTTATCTACTGGAAGAGTAGAAGGTTTTTTGTCTTCCACTAATGGTTCGATAGATTTGACATCTTCAACAGATGGCGATTTGAGTTTGTCAGTAGATTTTTCTATTGGTTTTTCTAATTCAGATTCTAATGAAACTGGATCAACCGATTTCACTGATTCAGTTGGTGATTTGATAGGCGTCACTACGGTCGATTTAGGTTTGTCAGTTGGTGATAGTTTATCTACTGGAAGAGTAGAAGGTTTCTTGTCTTCCACTAATGGTTCGATAGATTTGACATCTTCAACAGATGGCAATTTGAGTTTGTCAGTAGATTTGTCTATTGGTTTTTCTAATTCAGATTCTAATGAAACTGGATCAACCGATTTCAAAGATTCAGTTGGTGATTTGATAGGCGTCGCTACGGTCGATTTTGGTTTGCCAATTGGTGATAGTTTATCTACTGGAAGAGTTGAAGGTTTCTTTTCTTCCATTATTGGTTCGATAGATTTGACATCTTCAACAGATGGCGATTTGAGTTTGTCAGTAGATTTGTCTATTGGTTTTTCTAATTCAGATTCTAATGAAACTGGATCAACCGATTTCAAAGATTCAGTTGGTGATTTGATAGGCGTCACTACGGTCGATTTAGGTTTGCCAGTTGGTGATAGTTTATCTCCAGCAATAGTAGAAGGTTTCTTGTCTTTCAGTATTGGTGTTGGTTCGATAGATTTGACATCTTCACCAGATGGCGATTTGAGTTTGTCAGTAGATTTGTCTATTGGTTTTTCTAATTCAGATTCTAATGAAACTGGATCAACCGATTTCCATAATTCAGTTGGTGATTTGATAGGCGTCGCTACGTTCGATTTTAGTTTGCCAATTGGTGATAGTTTATCCACTGGAACAGAAGAAGGTTTCTTGTCTTCCAGTATTGTTTCGATAGATTTGACATCTTCAACAGATGGCGTTTTGAGTTTGTCAGTAGATTTGTCTATTGGTTTTTCTAATTCAGATTCTAATGAAACTGGATCAACCGATTTCACTGATTCAGTTGGTGATTTGATAGGCGTCACTACGGTCGATTTAGGTTTGCCAGTTGGTGATAGTTTATCTATGGGAAGAGCAGAAGGTTTCTGTTCTTCCAGTATTGGTAATGGTTCGATAGATTTGGCATCTTCAACAGATGGCGATTTGAGTTTGTCAGTAGATTTGTCTATTGGTTTTTCTAATTCAGATTCTAATGAAACTGGATCAACCGATTTCACTGATTCAGTTGGTGATTTGATAGGCGTCACTACGGTCGATTTAGGTTTGCCAGTTGGTGATAGTTTATCTATGGGAAGAGCAGAAGGTTTCTGTTCTTCCAGTATTGGTAATGGTTCGATAGATTTGGCATCTTCAACAGATGGCGATTTGAGTTTGTCAGTAGATTTGTCTATTGGTTTTTCTAATTCAGATTCTAATGAAACTGGATCAACCGATTTCAATGATTCAGTTGGTGATTTGATAGGCGTCACTACAGTCAATTTAGGTTTGGAAGTTGGTGATAGTTTATCTCCAGGAAGAGCAGAAGGTTTCTTGTCTTCCAGTATTGGTTCGATAGATTTGACTTCAACAGATGGCGATTTGAGTTTGTCAGTAGATTTGTTTATTGGTTTTTCTAATTCAGATTCTAATGAAACTGGATCAACCGATTTCACTGATTCAGTTGGTGATTTGATAGGCGTCACTTCGGTCAATTTAGGTTTGCCAGTTGGTGATAGTTTATCAATGGGAAGAGTAGAAGGTTTCTTGTCTTCCAGTAATGGTTTGATAGAAATGACATCTTCAACAGATGGCGTTTTAAGTTTGTCAGTAGATTTTTCTATTGGTTTTTCTAATTCAGATTCTAATGAAACTGGATCAACCGATTTCAAAGATTCAGTTGGTGATTTGATCGTTGTCGCTACGGTCGATGTAGGTTTGCCAATAGGTGATAGTTTGTCTACTGGAAGAGTAGAAGGTTTCTTGTCTTCCAGTATTGGTTCGATAGATTTGACATCTTCAACAGATGGCGATTTGAGTTTGTCAGTAGATTTGTCTATTGGTTTTTCTAATTCAGATTCTAATGAAACTGGATCAACCGATTTCAATAATTCAGTTGGTGATTTGATAGGCGTTACTACGGTCGATTTTAGTTTGCCAATTGGTGATAGTTTATCCACTGGAAGAGAAGAATGTTTCTTGTCTTCCAGTATTGTTTCGATAGATTTGACATCTTCAACAGATGGCGTTTTGAGTTTGTCAGTAGATTTGTCTATTGGTTTTTCTAATTCAGATTCTAATGAAACTGGATCAACCGATTTCACTGATTCAGTTGGTGATTTGATAGGCGTCACTACGGTCGATTTAGGTTTGCCAGTTGGTGATAGTTTATCTATGGGAAGAGCAGAAGGTTTCTGTTCTTCCAGTATTGGTAATGGTTCGATAGATTTGGCATCTTCAACAGATGGCGATTTGAGTTTGTCAGTAGATTTGTCTATTGGTTTTTCTAATTCAGATTCTAATGAAACTGGATCAACCGATTTCACTGATTCAGTCGGTGATTTGATAGGCGTCACTACGGTCGATTTAGGTTTGCCAGTTGGTGATAGTTTATCTATGGGAAGAGCAGAAGGTTTCTGTTCTTCCAGTATTGGTAATGGTTCGATAGATTTGGCATCTTCAACAGATGGCGATTTGAGTTTGTCAGTAGATTTGTCTATTGGTTTTTCTAATTCAGATTCTAATGAAACTGGATCAACCGATTTCAATGATTCAGTTGGTGATTTGATAGGCGTCACTACGGTCGATGTAGGTTTGCCAGTTGGTGATAGTTTCTCTACTGGAAGAGTAGAAGGTTTCTTATCTTCCAGTATTGGTACTGGTTCGATAGATTTGACATCTTCAACAGATGGCGATTTGAGTTTGTCAGTAGATTTGTCTATTGGTTTTTCTAATTCAGATTCTAATGAAACTGGATCAACCGATTCCAATGATTCAGTCGGTGATTTGATAGGCGTCACTTCGGTCGATTTTGGTTGGCCAATTGGTGATAGTTTATCTATGGGAAGAGTAGAAGGTTTCTTGTCTTCCAGTATTGGTTCGATAGATTTGACATCTTCAACAGATGGCGATGTGAGCTTGTCAGTAGATTTGTCTATTGTTTTTTCTAATTCAGATTCTAATGAAACTGGATCAACCGATTTCAATGATTCAGTCGGTGATTTGATAGGCGTCACTACGGTCGATTTAGGTTTGCCAGTTGGTGATAGTTTATCTACAGGAAGAGTTGAAGGTTTCTTGTCTTCCAGTATTGGTGTTGGTTCCAAAGATTTGACTTCAACAGATGGCGATTTGAGTTTGTCAGTAGATTTGTCTATTGGTCTTTCTAATTCAGATTTTAATGAAAGTGGATCAACCGATTTCAATGATTCAGTTGGTGATTTGATAGGTGTCACTACGGTCGATTTAGGTTTGCCAGTTGGTGATAGTTTCTCTACTGGAAGAGTAGAAGGTTTCTTATCTTCCACTATTAGTAATGGTTCGATAGATTTGACATCTTCAGCAGATGGCGATTTGAGTTTGTCAGTAGATTTGTCTATTGGTTTTTCTAATTCAGATTCTAATGAAACTGGATCAACCGATTTCAATGATTCAGTTGGTGATTTGATAGGCGTCACTACGGTCAATTTAGGTTTGGAAGTTGGTGATAGTTTATCTCCAGCAAGAGTAGAAGGTTTCTTGTCTTTCAGTATTGGTAATGGTTCGATAGATTTGACATCTGCAACAGATGGCGATTTGAGTTTGTCAGTAGATTTGTCTATTGGTTTTTCTAATTCAGATTCTAATGAAACTGGATCAACCGATTTCAATGATTCAGTCGGTGATTTGATAGGCGTCACTACGGTCAATTTAGGTTTGGAAGTTGGTGATAGTTTATCTCCAGGAAGAGTAGAAGGTTTCTTGTCTTTCAGTATTGGTAATGGTTCGATAGATTTGACATCTGCAACTGATGGCGATTTGAGTTTGTCAGTAGATTTGTCTATTGGTTTTTCTAATTCAGATTCTAATGAAACTGGATCAACCGATTTCAATGATTCAGTTGGTGATTTGATAGGCATCACTACGGTCGATTTAGGTTTGCCAATAGGTGATAGTTTACCTACTGGAAGAGTAGAAGGGCTCTTGTATTCCAGTATTGGTTCGATAGATTTGACATCTTCAACAGATGGCGATTTGAGTTTGTCAGTAGATTTGTCTATTGGTTTTTCTAATTCAGATTCTAATGAAACTGGATCAACCGATTTTAATGATTCAGTCGGTGATTTGGTAGGCGTCACTACGGTCGATTTAGGTTTGCCAATAGGTGATAGTTTATCTACTGGAAGAGTAGAAGGTTTCTTGTCTTCCAGTATTGGTTCGATAGATTTGACATCTTCAACATATGGCGATTTGAGTTTGTCAGTAGATTTGTCTATTGGTTTTTCTAATTTAGATTCTAATGAAACTGGATCAACCGATTTCAATGATTCAGTCGGTGATTTGATAGGCGTCACTACGGTCGATTTAGGTTTGCCAGTTGGTGATAGTTTATCTACTGGAAGAGTGGAAGGTTTCTTGTCTTCCAGTATTGGTAATGGTTCGATAGATTTGACATGTTCAACAGATGGCGATTTGAGTTTGTCAGTAGATTTGTCTATTGGTTTTTCTAATTCAGATTCTAATGAAACTGAATCAACCGATTTCAATGATTCAGTTGGTGATTTGATAGGCGTCACTACGGTCGATTTAGGTTTGCCAATTGGTGATAGTTTATCTACTGGAAGAGTAGGAGGTTTGTTATCTTCCAGTATTGGTAATGGTTCGATGGATTTAATATCGGTTCTGGAAATTTGGTAATCTATTGACGTACTTGATAAAATCTGAGAAGAATGCATTACTGTTGTAGAAGTCAATGACTGAGAAACACTTGCCTTTTTCACAGCAGTTGATGTGACGGTTTGATCAAAGGTTTCAAATGATTCAGTTGGTGATTTGATAGGCGTCATTACGGTCGATTTAGGTTTGCCAGTTGGTGATAGTTTATCTCCAGCAAGAGTAGAAGGTTTCTTGTCTTTCAGTAATTGTAATGGTTCGATAGATTTGACATCTTCAACAGATGGCGATTTCAGTTTGTCAGTAGATTTGTCTATTGGTTTTTCTAATTCAGATTCTAATGAAACTGGATCAACCGATCTCAATGATTCAGTTGGTGATTTGATAGGCATCACTACGGTCGATTTAGGTTTGCCAATAGGTGATAGTTTATCTACTGGAAGAGTAGAAGGGCTATTGTCTTCCAGTATTGGTTTGATAGATTTGACATCTTCAACAGATGGCGATTTGAGTTTGTCAGTAGATTTGTCTATTGGTTTTTCTAATTCAGATTCTAATGAAACTGAATCTACCGATTTCAATGATTCAGTCGGTGATTTGATAGGCGTCACTACGGTCAATTTAGGTTTGGAAGTTGGTGATAGTTTATCTCCAGGAAGAGTAGAAGGTTTCTTTTCTTCCAGTAATGGTAATGGTTCGATAGATTTGACATCTGCAACAGATGGCGATTTGAGTTTGTCAGTAGATTTGTCTATTGGTTTTTCTAATTCAGATTCTAATGAAACTGGATCAACCGATTTCAATGATTCAGTTGGTGATTTGATAGGCGTCACTACGGTCGATGTAGGTTTGCCAGTTGGTGATAGTTTCTCTACTGGAGGAGTAGAAGGTTTCTTATATTCCAGTATTGGTACTGGTTCGATAGATTTGACATCTTCAATATATGGCGATTTGAGTTTGTCAGTAGATTTGTCTATTGGTTTTTCTAATTCAGATTCTAATGAAACTGGATCAACCGATTTCAATGATTCAGTTGGTGATTTGATAGGCATCACTACGGTCGATTTAGGTTTGCCAATAGGTGATAGTTTGTCTACTGGAAGAGTAGAAGGGCTTTTGTCTTCCAGTATTGGTTCGATAGATTTGACATCTTCAACAGATGGCGATTTGAGTTTGTCAGTAGATTTGTCTATTGGTTTTTCTAATTCAGATTCTAATGAAACTGAATCTACCGATTTCAATGATACAGTCGGTGATTTGATAGGCGTCACTACGGTCAATTTAGGTTTGGAAGTTGGTGATAGTTTATCTCCAGGAAGAGTAGAAGGTTTCTTTTCTTCCAGTAATGGTAATGGTTCGATAGATTTGACATCTGCAACAGATGGCGATTTGAGTTTGTCAGTAGATTTGTCTATTGGTTTTTCTAATTCAGATTCTAATGAAACTGGATCAACCGATTTCAATGATTCAGTTGGTGATTTGATAGGCGTCACTACGGTCGATGTAGGTTTGCCAGTTGGTGATAGTTTCTCTACTGGAAGAGTAGAAGGTTTCTTGTCTTCCAGTATTGGTAATGGTTCGATAGATTTGACATCTTCAACAGATGGCGATTTGAGTTTGTCAGTAGATTTGTCTATTGGTTTTTCTAATTCAGATTCTAATGAAACTGGATCAACCGATTTCAATGATTCAGTTGGTGATTTGATAGGCGTCACTACGGTCGATTTAGGTTTGCCAATTAGTGATAGTTTATCTACTGGAAGAGTAGAAGGTTTCTTGTCTTCCAGTATTGGTTCGATAGATTTGACATCTTCAACAGATGGCGATTTGAGTTTGTCAGTAGATTGGTCTATTGGTTTTTCTAATTCAGATTCTAATGAAACTGGATCAACCGATTTCAATGATTCAGTTGGTGATTTGATAGGCGTCGCTACGTTCGATTTTGGTTTGCCAATTGGTGATAGTTTATCTACTGGAAGAGTAGAAGGTTTCTTGTCTTCCATTATTGGTTCGATAGATTTGACATCTTCAACGGATGGCGATTTGAGTTTGTCAGTAGGTTTTTCTATTGGTTTTCCTAAATCAGATTCTAATGAAACTGGATCAATCGATTTCAACGATTCAGTTGGTGATTTAATAGGCGTCACTACGGTCGATTTTGGTTTGCCAGTTGGTGATAGTTTATCTACTGGAAGAGTAGAAGGTTTCTTGTCTTCCAGTATTGGTTCGATAGATTTGACATCTTCAACATATGGCGATTTGAGTTTGTCAGTAGATTTGTATAATGGTTTTTCTAATTCAGATTCTAATGAAACTGGATCAACCGATTTCAATGATTCAGTTGGTGATTTGATAGGCGTTGCTACGTTCGATTTATGTTTGCCAATTGGTGATAGTTTATCTACATGAAGAGTTGAAGGTTTCTTGTCTTCCAGTATTGGTGTTGGTTCGATAGATTTGACTTCAACAGATGGCGATTTGAGTTTGTCAGTAGGTTTGTCTATTGGTTTTTCTAATTCAGATTCTAATGAAACTGGATCGACCGATTTCAATGATTCAGTTGGTGATTTGATAGGCGTTTTTACGGTCGATTTAGGTTTGCCAGTTGGTGATAGTTTCTCCACTGGAAGTGTAGAAGGTTTCTTGTCTTCCAGTATTGGTTCGATAGATTTGACATCTTCAACAGATGGAGATTTGAGTTTGTCAGTAGATTTGTCTATTGATTTTTTTAATTCAGATTCTAATGAAACTGGATCAACCGATTTCCTTGATTCAGGTAGTGATTTGATAGGCGTCACTACCGTCGATTTAGGTTTGCCAGTTGGTGATAGTTTCTCCACTGGAAGTGTAGAAGGTTTCTTGTCCTCCAGTATTGGTAATGGTTCGATAGATTTGACATCTTCAACAGATGGCGATTTGAGTTTGTCAGTAGGTTTGTCTATTGGTTTTTCTAATTCAGATTCTAATGAAACTGGATCAATCGATTTCAATGATTCAGTTGGTGATTTAATAGGCGTCACTACGGTCGATTTAGGTTTGACAGTTGGTGATAGTTTATCTACAGGAAGAGTAGAAGGTTTCTTGTCTTCCAGTATTGGTAATGGTTTGATAGATTTGACATCTTCAACAGATGGCGATTTAAGTTTGTCAGTAGATTTGTCTATTGGTTTTTCTAATTCAGATTCTAATTCAGATTCTAATGAAACTGGATCAACCGATTTCAATGATTTAGTTGGTGATTTGATAGGTTTCACTACGGTAGATTTAGGTTTGCCAATCGGTGATAGTTTATCGACAGGAAGAGCAGAATGTTTCTTGTCTTCCATTATTGGTAATGGTTCGATAGATTTGACATCTTCAGTAGCTGGTGATTTGAGTGTTTTAGTAGATTTGTCAATTGGTTTTTCTAATTCAGATTCTAATGAAACTGGATAAACCGATTTCAATGATTCAGTTGGTGATTTAATAGGCATCACTACGGTCGATTTAGGTTTGACAGTTGGTGATAGTTTATCTTCTGGAAGAGCAGAAGGTTTCTTGTCTTGCAGTAATGGTTCGATAGATTTGACATCTTCAGTAGCTGGTGATTTGAATTGGTCAGTAGATTTGTCTATTGATTTTTCTAATTCAGATTCTAATGAAACTGGATCAACCGATTTCAATGATTCAATTGGTGATTTGATAGGTGTCACTTTGGTTGATTTAGGTTTGCCAATTGGTGATAGTTTATCTACGGGAAGAATAGAATGTTTCTTGTCTTCCAGTATTGGTAATGGTTCGATAGATTTGACATCTTCAACAGCTGAAGATTTGAGTTTGTCGGTAGATTTGTCTATTGGTTTTTCTAATTCAGATTCTAATGAAACTGAATCAACCGATTTCAATGATTCAGTTGGTGATTTGATAGGCGTCACTATGGTCAATTTAGGTTTGTCAGTTGGTGATAGTTTATCTTCAGGAAGAGTAGAAGGTTTCTTGTCTTCCAGTATTGGTAATGGTTCGATAAATTTGACATCTTCAACAGATGGTGATTTGAGTTTGTTTGGTGATTTTTCTATTGGTTTTTCTAATTCAGATTCGAATGAAACTGAATCAACCGATTCAAATGATTCAGTTAGTGGTTTATATGACGTATTTACATCTATTTCAGATTTTTCTGTTGGGGCTTGTTTTCTCCCTAAAAAGAGTAACTTTTCTGAGTCTTTGAACAACGTTTCTTCTCGTTTTGTCGTTGAAGAAATTGTTTTGATTTCTTTAGTACTTCGGGTTGTTGTTGATGATTGTTTAGACTGTTGTGTCGTTGAAGTGCTTTTACCGGATGTAATTGTTTTTGAGGAAAATAAAGAAGTGTTGCAAATATTGGTTTCTTCGAAACATTCAGATTTGATTTTTAAGACAGAAGATAATTGTTCATTTGCAAAGCAAGGTTTATTTTGTTCAAGTTTTTCGTATGGTTTAATTTTGATTTTTGGATCTTTTTTAGAATTATCAATAACAATATTTGAATTGACCTCAAAACAGGGTAGTTTATCATTTTCAGGTGTCAACAAATCATAACCTTCTGATTCTCTTTTGACATTTTCTGTTGTGTCTTCCGTTTGCTGTTTGGGGATCTGTTGAGGAGTCTCAATAATTTGAAAATCGTTAGTAATGGTGCTTGTCAGTCTAATTATTGATGAAAGTGCCTGTTTTTGAAGTGAAGTATTGTCTGGATGACCGTCACTTTTGATATCGTCCTTATTATTAACTAAGTTTTCGCGACTTTCAGATGTTTTCTTTGACTTGTTTGAAACGTAAATTTCCTGATCAATAAATTGTTGAACGTGCATTTTGTCACAACTATCTGTTGTATTTCTGTGTGCCTTAGGTTGAACAAGAGTGGAACTTGCAGTAGTTTCCATTTTTTTAAATGTTTCAATCAGCGATTTTATAGGGGTATTGGTATCAGACGATTTGGATTTCAAAATGTCTGATAAGATCTCCGGCTTATCGAAGGGTGGTAAATTTTGATTACTTCTCAGTTTAATTTTGTCAACTTTGTCAACTTTTTGGGGTTGGATAAATTTAATTTTTGGTTCCAGGTCGGAATTTTCAACTATAAGAAATTCATCATCAGTATCTTCCTCGCATATATAAGCCTTTTTCTTTGTACAAATAATTTCACATGTTGGTTCATGAATTTGTTCCAACTCTGCAGCATGTGTTCGAATTTCGACAATTTTTTGCGTATTTTCGATAGCATTAACGAGGCGATCAATTTTAATTAATTGTTTATCTATTATTTCTTCTTCGCCAAACGGTTCGCCCGGTTCTGGAGTAATTATCTGTGATTCTAGATCTTTAATTGATTCATCTTCGGATAATACATCTATTGGTGGTTTTGGCTTTGATTTTACTTTGATAGGACTCTTTTGTTCAGCAATTGTTAGTTTTTCAATATGTTCATCGGCAATACGTTTTTCAATTTTCATTATAACCTCTTGTATAGGCGGTATAGATTCTAAGAAAACGTTGCATTCATCTAGCTCAAGTTCTACAACTTTATCCTTTTCCGCTATATCTTTTTTGCTAACATCGACTTTTTTCTTTGGAGAAGTAGCCATTGCTATTAGTGATTGTTGGGTAGTTTTTTCAAGCAATTTTATTTTTGCTTTAACATCACCTGAGCCCCTTCTTGTTAACAAAATGTCTTCATCAGTTATTTTTGAGGTTATGTCATGTTTAATATTAGAAGCATCTATTGGACTGTTTGAAGCATCCTTAAATTCAATTTTATCGGTTAATGTTGCGGCTTCCGATGTATCGATTATTGATAATGTATCGTCAAACTCAACAGGACTTGTTCCTTGTGTTGTGTAGTGAGTTTCTTCATCAGCAAGATTAAATGTTATATTATCGTCTTGCTGTATAGGCGATAAGCCAGCATCAGTTAGTTCCATTTCTTCAATTTCAATATCTAATGCAGTGTCCGTTGCTACACCAAATTTCTGTTTTTCTTTAAGAAGGTCAGATCCAGTTGATTGTTGTATACCTTGGCTCAATGTAAGACCTGTTTCGGTAAATGTACCTCTAGTTAACGAAATTCCTGTATCACTAATATGATGAGATATGCTATGTTCGGTGCCAGGTGACTGTTCGCTTTCCGAATCAAAGCTGCTTCCATATAAATGAATACTTTTTTTGTTAGAGAATGCAACCGAATCATCTCGTTTCCGAACAAAATCAGATTGACTATCATCACTTGAATCACTTTTTGATGCACTCGTTGTTACAATTGTGTTGTCTTTTCCACTTGTTGTAGTTGTAACTGAAATACGAGATTGAGAACGAATCGATATTTCTACATCACGACTCCCATATAATGTAAGTCGAGTATCTGCAGATGTTTCATTTGTTTTAAGTTCTTTACGTCCAATCACTAATTTTAATGATGGCGATACACCAGCCGCATCGGGTGATTCAACTAAATCGAACGGAGATGTACCACGCGTTGTTCGTGACGTGGTAGTCGTTTTTATTGAATTTTTATCTCGTAGTTTATCGGTATGAACTGTACGAATTCGATATGTGGTCGGATCTAAATTTAAATTCATAATTTTAATTTTTGTCATATCAACACGATCTTCGGTGGCATCCGGTTCCGATGATTGTAAGCTCAATGTATCAAAATCTTCAGACGTAGCCAAATTTTTCAAATCATATGAATTTTTTTTCATATTACTTATGTCATGCATCTGTTCGTGTAATAAAAACAATTTATTACTGTCAAGTGTATCACGGTGGCTATCAGCAATATTGTCAAATGAGTCCATTGATTGATAATCTCGAAAATCGGATGATCCATCGTCTTGAATTGATGGTATGGTTTCATCTGCGTATTATTACAATAAAGAGGTTTGTCGGTTTGGTTTCATATTTTATTTTAGGATGTCGAGTAAATTTTTTTGATTAAAAAATATTTTTTCTTGAATTTTTTCACGAGAAAATATTTTTTATTTTAATGTCGGATTTGCAGGTTTAATTTTTTTTTTTTTTTTTTTTTTTTTTTAACTAGAAAGTTCTACTTGTAAATGATTGAACTTGCATTAAATTTTTTTTAACTACTTGTCAATAGGCAAAATATTGATACTAGGTTATATATTGTTAGGACAATGCCTAACTAATCGTAGTAAATAAATAGCCAAAATTATATTGACACAATTTACTGAAATAAAATTCTTAAATTTATGTAATTTAAGAATATTTAGGGATTGGAACGGCCGTTATAATGATTTACCTACAGACAAGTGTTAAAATTATTGATTAATAAAACCGAAGACACAAATAGTTTATTCTTTTTAAATTTGTTTCCATAAACTGTTTAACACACGAGTAATATGCATATACCTATTATCGAGTTAATTTATGTTTAGGAAAAAAATTCAAAACAATTAATTTACATTAAACTTATAAGTAATGAAGTCAAAGAAATTTTCTTGAAAATCATATAAAATAAAATTAAAAATTAAAAAAAAAAAAAATAAAATAAAATTTTAATAATAGAATTAAAATTAAATATTTAACTAAGGAAATAAATTTATGTGATGAACTTTTTAATTCAGAAGAATTATTTTGTGACGTTTATTTTTTAGTTTGGTTGATTGTTGTACGAGTGGAGTAATTAACTTTTTTAATTTACGAAATTATCAAATTTAATTAAGTATAAAACCGTATGCAGCGTGCAAAAATGGTGTTTGATAATTGAGATATTTTCACTTGTTTTCACTAAATTTGTTTATTTTTTTGTTAATTTTCACGAAGTACATATTTAAATGCAAATTATACAACAAGGCTGATAATACACATTTATATTAGATAAAGATATGTTATAGATATACACATCATGAATATATTATTTGATTTTAGTTTAAAATAGAAAGAATAATAATTATTTATAAAATATGTTGATCTAATCCAGAATCACAAATATTTGATCATTTTTAAATTATTTATGATTTACGTATAATATAATATATGTAGTCGTGGAATTATTTTATCATTGACCTAATACAATACGCACATTTCGACGCTTTTTTGAAATAAAAATCAACAACTAAAAATATAATTTAAACAAAGCTGATATTTTCAGTCAATTCCAGCGATGATTGTGAAATAAATTACGTGTAGAAATGAATTATTTTGTATTAACTGCTTTTAATAGCAAAAAAGCAAAACATTTCTTCATTTAGAATATATGTTTATTGTAATTAATATAATATTTTAAATAAGTTTACTTAAAGAATGGCAAAAAGTTATAAACAAAAAAGTTGACCATAATTACAGTGATATAACAAGTATTATTACAAAAATTAAAATTATAAAAATTTACATGTACATAGAAGTATATAGAAACGTAAATGAAAATTAGATAGAAAATTTGTTCGCGACACACAATACACCAAAAGTTCAAATTGCAAGACAAATTAATTAATTATTAATTTACAATGATAATGATATATTTGAGTGTACCACGACTTCATATACTATACTATCATTTATACCTTTATCCACTGATTTTCCAAAAATTATTTTAATTTTGAAAATAATTTTAAATATAATTTAAATATATATATTCATGTTATAAAAAATAAGTGTTAAACATTTACTATAAATAGAAATATATAATAAAAATTGCTTAGAATATTATAATAAAAAATAAAAGAAGCTTACTATATTATTTAAGTTAAGATTTCAATATATAATAAAATCTAATTATATTTATACTATAATGTGTACGATATAAATAGCAAATCTATTTTAATTTTGTGTAAGCATAAAATGAAATTCGAATTTTTGCATAATCATATTTAAATTAGATTAAATCAATTTTAACTTATAGAGCACAATATTTTATATTTTCTAATTCTATACCTCGTTTGTATGAATAGAAAAATCACATCCATGAAAGATTCTTTATTGCTGAAGCTTTATTTCACTATCATATGATACTATTCACTAGGCGGCTAACGAAAAGTTTCCACGCGAAAGTAGGTTTCATATTAGTTCTTCATATAATTATTTAAAATAAAAGCACAAAGGGAGATAAATTAAAATATTCACATGACGAATGGATTCAGCTTAGAGTTAAGATTGACATCTTTAAATTCACAACGGTGGCGTCCGATTTCCGTTATAATTATTCCAGCTGTAGATAAATTACGTAATAATTTTGACAGATCTGTAGTTTTTTTATATCAAACAAAATTTTCGTGTGTTGTGAATGCAAAAATTGTTTACAACAAATTATTGTTCTAGGTTCTATTCCAGCCCGTCGCAGGCTACGACCAATATACACCAATAGTTCATTGTGATTAGGCGACGTTATTATAATGTGTTACTATTCGTTTTTATCGTGGTATTAAATTATAAAATTCAACATTATGTGAATAAGTTCACAAATATACATACATATGAGTTGCCGTAGTAGCAGCTAATCATACTTGGGCATATCAAATATCAATATGCATTCTGGTTGCTGCCACTGGAATTTGTAATACCCTATAAAAATTGAATGTTTCAATGTGTAGTAGCTGAGAGATTAAAATATTTATAAACCATGGCCGCGCAAGGTTGCGCGTTCTCTTATCAAACACATAAAGCCTAAGATTAGCACAAATAGTACTATATTTTGGTCATACTTGACCTGTACCATTTTTTTATTGCATATTAAACGAAAAAACAACACAATTGGCAATTAATCGAAAATTTAAAAACTACCACACACAATTTTTTATGGTAAAATGTCAAAATTACAACATCAAAATGTTTTCGGAATTCGGACAGCAAACGAACTTAATAAAATTATGGAAGAGAAAAAGATTTTACTACTGTCATAATTACTACACTACCACGGAAATCGGGCGCCACCAAAAAATGTATAACCGATAGTTTTTTATTACACAGTTACGAAAATAGTTTGATGTCGTTTCAAACGTTTTATCTTCGTTCTTGAATGTGTTTTTCAAGGTTTTGGATAAACTATATGATCCATATCTAGGAAGATCCGTTTGATTCGTATTGACTTAATGATAGAAATATAAGACTGAATCGTGTAAAAATATAAGACTGAATCGTAGAGCTTTAGTCCAAACTAATTAACGGATAATATAACTAGAGGTTGCACATGATTCTGAGATAGCACTTGAACTAACAGTTTATTATTAGGTTATGGTAGCTCAAAAATTGAATTTACCCCAAAAACAAACGCAATTCAGTAAAGATGTATGTTTGAAAAGTAGTACATTGTACTTGGTGACATCACTGATAATTATTAAAATTCTACTGCATGTGTTTCTTATTAAATTTTAAATTTTAAAATCAACGCCTTTTTAATGCTTTTGTACACAAAATTATTGATTAAATATTGCTTACCTTTCACACTAACATTTTGAAAAGAGTTTAAGTTATTAAATTGATTTATTCTAATTTCGATTTAAATATAATATTTTAATCAAAGCCAAATTGTTAAATGCAAAAAATATGCGAATATGTATAAATACTATATTTTTGATATTATTCCTTAAAATTCTAATTAGTATATATGTATATAATTTTTAATTTACCATACGAGTATATTCACTATATAACATTAACTATGTTTGCCTCTTTTATATTGCACGTAAATATTCTAATCTTTTGTTTTGTACAATATACTAACATTTTTAAAGTTTAATTATTTCAATTTATCCTAAATAAATAAAATCATGCTTTTAACTTATCAGATAAGTAATAGTATATTGCCTCGGAACTTAACTTAACTTAATAACATGATGATATACTTATATACAAACTAATGTCTTAAGTCAATTTGTAATTTAATATAAAATTTTCACCAACAAGACACCGAACGTATAATGATATCTCACCACGTCGCGGCCCCATGTTTGATAGTAGCCATTGACCAAACATTGATAAATAGAAATAAAATAATTACATTTTGCGCCAAAAAACTGAATTGTGTGTAAACAAACGTTTGTTGGACTGACCACCTACAACGTTCACCAATTCGTAACAAGTGGTTCAAAAGATTTCTTTAGGGACGGGGTATAGTACGTTTACCGCATTTATACCATCAGAGTTGAGTTTTTTTAGACAGCAACAAACTATTAGCTTGATACATTCAAGCACGTTATAATTCTTTTGGACTGCGCAAATTTATTGGCCGCTCCAAAAAAGAAAAATCTGCTAGTAAAGACGATGATTCATTTACAAAATTAGTCTGATATACATAAATTAAAACAGATTTAATTTGGATTTTGATAAAAACGAAATCCACAGTAAGCGATACATGTATAGACTTTAACCGTAAAAATATTTTTATCTTTTATGTCGTTTTAATAAATTTTTGGTTTTAGAATATTTTTTGTAAATTTTTTCTCTCTCAGCAATCCAAGTTTTAAACGATATCTTACCGAGCAATTGGCGCAGTGGTTAAAGCTGCGGTGTTTGGGTTGGGAGGTACCCGGTTCGAATTGCAACGGGGGATAGAATTCATGGGCCTTACCATTCGTGCGTCCCCGATTTGGCTGGTGACGTCCTTAAGGTAGGACGTTAAAAATTAACCACGAAAGGGTTGGGAGAGCTTTGGCCCAGAAAAGATTGCAGAGATAAAAAAACGATGTCTTAAGCAAAATGAGCAATATTCAATTTTAATTTTTGTCGTACGATAACAAATATGGCGGACCTTCAACCAATCGAAACGATTATAATTTATGTCTGTCAGATAAAATTTGTACATGAATTATCGCCTTTACTCTAACTCTTGATCTATTTTGGAGAAAGTTCGAAAAAAAATATACCTTTTCTAAACTTCGGCTTTTAATACCAACTGTCGTTCCAAAGTTATGATTTTTATGAACAAATACAAATACAAATGAATCGAGCGGTTGATTTAACATTAATTTATGTGAGATTTGTTTCAATATCATATTTGGCTTTTGCGTTTAATAGACCCTGGCATATCTCGTAAACTACATATTAAATACATGATAAAATTAAAATTTTAACAATCCCTTTTTGTTTGTTCTAAAATAAGAGCAAGCTAAAATAGCAATAAAAATAAGAAACTGTTAAAACAAAAAAATTTCAAGGATGTAGTTGTAATTTTTTGTGTAAGTAACAACTTGCCTAGCCAAAAGAGATTAATCTTACTTCATTAATAATGAACTTTCCAAATTATTAATTGCTCTTTGCAAATTCTTTCTTCAATTAAATACATATAAGCGCGACAAAACAAATATGTTGTTCAAATATCCCTTTGTATTATTTCTTCCGTAATTACTTAAAATGGTTTACTGGCAATGCAATATTCGTGGTTGGTATGAAGTTATCGGACTGCCACATACCTTTACGAGGTCTCCGTGTTAACATCGATGCGGTACTGCACAGTTGGGCGTGTAAATTACAAAATGTAATTTACTGGGTTTTTTACATGTAAAATGTATGTAAAATGTAAACGATTATTTTATACATACTGTAAAATATAAATCAACTTTTTCATTACAATTATCGCCATCTGTTACCAAATCTCTAAATTAAAGAGTGTATTTGTGTTTATTTATTGTGATATTTGTACATATGTATAAATGTAAAATAAAGTGCTACTTTCCTATGATAAGAAATATTTTGACAATGAAATCTTGACACCTGCTATCAATAAATGTAATTTGATGAACGCTTTGAGAGGAGTTAGCATATGGAATTCCTTGAATGGTAACTGCTAGGTTTCAAAAAGAATATTTTTCCCAAATTTAATTATTAATGTATTAATCAATTTATCTAGTATTAATTCTATGGTAAGGTTAGTATAATGGTATTGCTGCAAACTTAGGTTATGAAAAATTATTAATTGTAAGTAGAGTAAGAAAAATTAAATTGAATTAATAAAATTCACTACAATTCCACGCTTAAATTCGATAATCATATTCGCTACCTCTTTACTACACTGGACATCAAAGGCATAATGCATAGGCATTTTATCGAATGGATAGAATAGGGCTAGTAATTTCAGGCATACATTTATTTGATGAGGGTGAGACGGGTAGTGATAATTTGGTTGATTTTGTCCTGTTTGAAATTAATAAAGATTTAAATTTAAAAGCTAGTCAAACGAGTTTAGATTCACTTCATTCATTTCACTGCAGAGAATTATTTTATTTATGATTTAACGTCAAATTGCAATTAGTTTTCCGCTACATATCGAAAGAAATATGCACTCTTAAAAATATTTTATTTTAGTTTATTCAAATGTAGCTAGATGGCACTATGTCACTAGTTGTTTATTTTGTCGAATATAAGAACTAGTTTAAGACGTAAACAGATGGCATTGTAGAAGGATAGGTGATTTTTATAGTCTCAATGTAGATAACTAAAAGTTGAAAATAATTATGATTAACCATTTAAATAAAATGTTTAATTGGATTTTCTAATGCAAGTTATTCTTATAAACAAATGTTTGTATCATTTATTCAATATTTTAAATTATTTCTGGACGGATTCTCGTTTTTTAAATATAATTTACATATTTTTGTAATATACACATTTTTTTGTAATTTACGTTATTTACATGTAAAATGGAGAAAACGTTTTTTACATGTAAAACGCCCAACCCTGCGGTACTGAATACTTGGAACCAACCAGGTAGAATAACATATTTGAACGTACCAGCCGTATTGGATTTGAACATAAATATTATTAAAATAATAAATGGCAATTTATCAAAATGGGCACCGTAATTTATTATATATTTTAGTGTGCCAACAGTTTAAGTTTAATTTTTTTTGATAGAAAATTAAAAAAACTTTGTAGATTTAAAAAAAATTTAAATTTTAGACTTAACGATCACATAAAAATTGATTAAACCTGGTTTAAAATTAATATGTCTTTGTATTAATTTGCTTTATATTGGAGCAACTTGCAACTTGTAATACAACGCTTAGTTAATTTAATCTATAAATTAAGATTATCTTTTGTAAAGGTAAACATATCAGGGCAACGTTTTATGCAAGATGGATTTATGGTCCACTAATATGGTTTTGGCATACGAAAATGATATCTATGTAATTTGACTGAATGACAACAGTATAAAAAAATCTTCTAGTTCAGTTCGATACTTATACATTGTAGCGATATCTAGGAGAACTAGAAGAGAAAGTCTTGGTTTTATCCAGCTGTCTAAAACAATCTAGCTTGTGCAAAACGATTAATAATTTTAATATGCCAATAGATCACAGCTATAATTTGAAAAACATTAAAAACTGTATTACATACAACATTTTCAACTGCATTTGAACTATTGGAAGGCCATAAATTTAAAATTAAATTTTAAAAAGCTTAAAACCTAGGATATAATTTATAAGCATCGAACATTATCTTTTGATTGATATTTTTAGCAGGGTTCAGGATACAGGCTTCACACTATGATACGAATTTATATTTAGGTTAATCAATCAGTCGCACTTTATATTGATACTAAATACCGAAGAGAGCATCAATCCCACACCCCGCCAAAAAAATTGATTTTATTATAATTAATTTTATATAAGTGCGCTAAATCTATAATGATTATATATATATATATATATATATATATATATATATATATATATATATATATATATATATATATATATATATATATATACGCATGTGAAATTATCCCATAATTTTATCACAGGAAATGAAAAAATTTCATCGGGGAACTCTATAGTAAAATTAAACCGCCTATACATTTTTGTATAAAATAAATGTGAGGAAAATAAAATCATCCTAACATTAACTGAAAAATCTATACGAAATTTGAGACTGTAGTTATGTTTGAGCAGCAGTCTCTTTTCAGACCGTATACAACTACATCAACTTGTCTTGCTCTCAAGGCTGTAATTAGGTGGCAAAAATCATTTTCAAGTGATCTATCAAATTTAAAATTAGATATATTTAAAACACAGTATGTAAACGAATCGATAATAATAATTTTCGCCAGTAACAACTCCATTTTGTAAAAAACAATTGGGCATACTTTGTTGATTATTATTATTATTCTTTATTTGTTTATTCCACGACTCAGATGCATCAGGTTTCTCTTTAACATTCCTTTTATTCGAAATGGCCGTTTGCAGTAAAACGCTACGTGCTTCCGTTGGCGTGATGGATTTTATTGACTTTATTGTTTGAAGGTCGAAAGTACTTCTTTTTGGTGTAGATGGTGAATAGCATAACGACTGTTTTTGTTGCCTAACCTTCTTCAAAAGTTTTGAAGTATTTTTTTCCCCACAGAACGATTTTCATAATTTTTTCTCAAAACCTAGCTGATAGTATATCCACCATAAAATCATATAGCCCTAATCCGAGAGATTTTTAGTTTCATCAAACCAGATGAAAAATTCAAGTAAACTACTACTATATTTACATATATGTTCCATTCGTATTTTCTTAGTTTATTAATGAACTATACATAAGCATGTAGATTTTAAAATTAGTTGTATGTAGAGATTTTTCAGTTAATGTTAGTATGATTTTATTTTCCTCACATTTATTTTATACAAAAATGTATAGGCTGTTTAATTTTACTATAGAGTTGCCCGATGAAATTTTTTCATTTCCTGGGATAAAATCCTGGGATAACTTCACATGAGTTATATATATATATATATATATATATATATATATATATATATATATATATATATATATATATATATATATATATATATATATATACATTTTTTTTATATAAATAATGAACTATAATAATATTAAATTACAAATTATGAAACAAAATGTATTATAAACATTAAAAAAAGAAATAACATAAATAATAAATGTTTAATAAATAATACTTCACACAAACAGTTTTTCTCTCGTAGAATTAATAGCTAAAAATTAATTAATACATAAATAAATATATGTGTATAGATAAATATCTCTTAAATAGACCGATAAAATCTACCAGAAAATTTAAAACAAAACATTACTTTATCCGGATCCAGAACGTCATAGGAACGAGAGTTTTGAGAGTTTTAATGATCCTATTATCAAACTACAGTAAGTAAATTATGTTTAACCCATTACTTATAGTTATCTGTGCCATTACTATAATACGGGAACTTTGGTTAAAAAAATTACACATTCGATTTAATAACATCGGTCGTTTAAATTTGCCTCTTTTTAACTTAAAAAAAATACTCTTGGTATTTAAGAATTTAATCAAATTAATTACAACAGCTGATGTTAATTTTTTAATGATAATGGCTTTAACTATAGTCGATCGTGTTTTGGCGTATTTGAGAGATACTTATATGTATATATATATATATATATATATATATATATATATATATATATATATATATATATATATATATATATATATATATATAATATTTTGTGATATATACATATATACAATTTATATATAATTATTTATTTAATTATTTTAACTTATAACTAAAATAATTTCTTTGTTGTGTGTGTTGTTTGTGTTGAATAATTTTCATTATTAATTTTCATTTTTCTCACATATACACTCAATTACATGACCCGTTTAAAATATTAATTTAATTTAATTTAGTTGTTGGGTTATTTGCCTTTAATTACAAAATTATTTAAAATTTTCTAAATGATCAACTTTTTTCTTTAGTAAAAAACCTTTTTTTTTTTTTTTATTTAAACAACTAATAAATGGTGTTATTTATTTATTTATTAATAAATTGCCAAATTTTGTAATTATTAGTAAACAAAAAACAATAATAACTTATAAAATTTAATTTGCTTTCGTAAATTTCGATTATTTTTATTTCCCGTGTTTTATTTTTCACTTACCAGATTGTCTTAATATTTTAAGATCGATCTAATTTATTGTTCAATAAATATTTAATTATATATAACAAAAAAAAAAATCAAAAAAATCTTCAATTTTTTAAAATCAATTCAATACAAAATTATTTAATTAATTTGTTATTTCTTTTTAGTAATATTATTAAAAATAACAAAAAAAAAATTAAGACCAAATAAATTACAATTCAAAAGAAATGTATAAATTTAACTATATTTATAATTTCAACAATGTTTGCAAGAATATTAATTTTTACAAAATTTCTATTAGAATTTATGTTTGTTATTTTATGATTTTTATTAGTAATATTTAATTTAATTTAATTGTATTTAAAAATATATACACAAAGAACACACAATGCACAATGCCTTATTAGATTCAATCCACAAACAAGAATAAAATACTAAAATAATAAAAAATTTTAGAATGAAATAAAATAAAATAAAATATGAAAAATAAAATGTTTACTGAAATATATTTTTATGTATGTTTGTATGCACGAGTATGTATCTATATATGAATAAAAAATAAATTAAGTATTGTTTTGTTGTTTTATGTTTAATCTGGGCTTTAAGTTTTAGTTCGATGGTACTACCATATAACTTATTGGTGATAAATTCATCGTACACATTGAAATATTTTTTTTTTAATGAGATTATATAGAATATTGAAACCATATAGATGAATTTATTATTAAGGTCACGGAAAATATTTATTTTGTTGCTACATGAATCACTTTATTTACCTATTTTTTAAATTTAAAGGTAAAATATTGGATTGAGTGTTAACTAATAATTTTTCACAACTACTGTAGCTCTAGTACACATTTTAAAGCTTTAAACTACTTGGAATTGAATAATAAAAAGAACCACAATATTTGCAATATAATTTTATGAATATTATAAAATGTTAATAACAACGTGGTTATAAAAGAGTTTCATTTGTAATTCCTGCGTTTACAGCAAAGTTGTGTTAAAACACGAACATTTCCACGATGAATTTGCAATTTGAATTTATTGAAGTCAATTCCAGACCTGACTAGGTTAAGTTTTTTTTTTAGAAGTAGTGAATACTTGAGTGGATTGTGCAGCGTGCTGTGCTACATCTGCTGAAACACTAATAAAACAAACACTTATTTTGAGGAATACGGCTTTTTTGCCGTAGAATAAAGATATTGAACGCTTAAAAAAGTGAAATTTCAATTTAACATCACATAAAATAAGTGAGTACTATGTCAGTTTGGGGTTTTTTGAGTTTAATGCTTTAAACGTAACGTATCTTAGACGACTTGAAGTTTAACTGACTATATAGTCTAAATCAAGAGGGGCTCTCGTTTAAAAATCTATTAATATTATATTAACTGGTTGGACATTTTTTTTATTGAATAAATTATATAACATTCCCTTTGAAAGAAAATTCTGCAATCAATTTGCGAAAAACCGTTTAAATCGTATAAAACAAAATGACTTATTTCAAGAGTAAATCAACTCAACAATAAATACAGTTACATATATTTTCGTTAAAGAAATCACCTAAATGTATCATACCCTTAGAACAAGGGACTGCCTTTACGTTCGTCGTCTTTCTTTGAAAGACCTTTCATATTGCAGTTTTGTTCATTTAATGATCAAACATTTTAATTTTGGAAATATCACTATAGGTTGTAACGCAATAATAAATATATGATATTATATATGTGTAAAAAGCGCTAACTATTTAGTAATATTTCAATAATTGGGTAATGATAATTTGTAAAAGTTAACATCTTAACAATAGAATCCCGGAAATTCACTTTTTACTATGGACTATTATACTTACTATGTATTAAGTTCCGGTTTTAACAAAATACAATATGTTATTTTAGTAAAGGATATCCTTACAAGTCGGCCATTTTCGAAATATGAAAAATGATCGATCATAAAATTTAAACGGATATCAACGTTACTGCCTGCAATATGCTCACCAGCTTACTTAACAGCGGAGTAATTATTATTGAAGTAAGTACTAAATCGATTGAACATCTAACGATTAAGTAAATTATTATAAACTCAAAGTTTATAATTTGTTTATTATTATAATACTTTTAACGCTTTGAAAGTTCTCGTTGCACAGTACAAGACCAGCTTAAATCATATCATTTTTAAAATTTTATCAATAAATTGACCACCAAAATGGTCTATTTTGACGACAGTTGTTGCAATTTAACATATCGTACGATTTTAAGTTTCAGTTAACAAAAGACGGTTATTTAGTCGGACAAAAGTGTACGTTTATTTTTAAGGATAATTAAATTCACTTTTGTCATTAATTAGAGAAACAGCAAACTGGAAGATAGGTTTTACGAATTAATTAAGTAACATACTAAAACACCAAATTATTTTATTAGGTTTGGTGTGCTCATAAATTGTCATTAAATTAAATAAACAATC
This sequence comes from Tipula confusa, assembly GCA_963556175.1. Classification (NCBI taxonomy): domain Eukaryota; kingdom Metazoa; phylum Arthropoda; class Insecta; order Diptera; family Tipulidae; genus Tipula; species Tipula confusa. The sequence goes on from OY744476.1 coordinate 125,050,172, forward strand.
GATATACTTTTTTGCAGAAGTTTATCCATCTTCTTGGTTAATTTTGTTCGTAAAACTATTTATTTTAGTATAATTATTTATCTTAATTTCGATATCCTGTGACAATAAGTATAATGTATAACTACAATAGAATATTGCTGCGCAGTAGTTTGCTTAAAAATGCTTAGATATATTTAGAAAATATTGCAGTCACAATATTGTAGTATAGTTGAAAAGTTTAATTTAACCAGGACTTTCAAAAATTAACTTCAATTTACGATAGGGATAATTCTTGAAATACGCGGTTTCGGCTTTTTATTTATCTTTATAAAATATGCATTGCTTTGTTTAGTGATTTAATTGTTTGAGGCGTTCGATATATTAAATTGACATAATTATCACCAAATATACAGTTATATAGACACCAAAATAATACTTAATTTAATTAAATAATATTAATACGTAAAAAATAAAATATGATTTGAATAGCCATTCCCAAGCTGATTATACTCAAAAAACAATTTCTACTAAATTAATTAATTTAATAAATTTAATATACTTTAACAGTATCGTTAAGAATTAAAAACAAAAAATTATTTTCGTATATTATTATCTCTCTCTAAACAAACCAAAATGTTTATAAAGGAAAATTGAAAAGTTGTAAAATACAAAAATGAAAACCAACACTAGGTTTAATTGTTTCTAAGAAAAATCATGACCTATAATTTATTTAAAAAAAAAAAAAAAACTTCTATTGTTATTATTAAATACGTTAGACTATAGTTTTTAGTCAATTTGATTTATTTTGTTTTCAAGACGAAATGAGAAATAATGAAAGAAAAATCAACCAAAAGAAAAACATATTTTTTTGTAAAAATAAAGACATTAATAAAAAATAAAATAAAATAATAAATTTTGTTAAATAATTAATTCAAAATGGTTTTTATTTTTAAAATGGAAACTATATTTTATGCTTATTGATAATTTAATTTTGGAAACTGGATTATATATAAATATTAATTAGTTTTAATTTTATATGAATATTAATAATTATTTAAATGTTTTTGGGAAAATATTGATTGACAATTTTATTTTAATTGAACAATAATGTCTTACCTGGATGTGCAAAATCGTGATGATGTAGCTGTAGATCTTTTGGTTTTATTTGTTTTAAATCAATATGATCAGTTGGACTTGACGGTGGTGTTTGTGGGCCATCTTCTTTTGGTTTATCACCTGAAAGTTAATAATTTTATACGAATTAGTAACTAAAACTATAGCTAAGAGATAACAAAATACTTACTTCTTTTATGTAATACTGAGGTGTCATTTGATTTTAAAGTTTCAGCTATTTTTTGACTAAACTCTTCATCAATATTTTTGCTTAATGTTATTTTTTCATTATCAGAAACTATATCAGCTTTTGTATCTTCTTTTAACGTCTGTGAACTGAAGAGGCCAGAAAATTTGTCTGGAATTACTTTAACAGTTTTTTCAAATTGATCAAATATTTTTTCGGTTTGGGCGCTAGCTTTGTCTGAGACTTTGTCTAAATTGTTTTTTTGTTGGTCAATTTTATAGTCAAATTTAATTAGTGTTGCATCGATTTGATCAACTGCGTCGTCCTTAAAACTATAAACATTTTCACTCACTTTACTTTTCTGTTCAGATAATTTATCAACTATTTTATCTGTTTGCTCAAACAAAGCATCGCTTAATTCGGTCTTAGCAACGTTTTTATCAAGGTTTTGTAAATATTTATCTACTTTAACCAATTCATCTATTTGTTTGAAATCATCTTCAATTTTATCTTTAACATAAATTAATTTCTCGGGAACTGTGTCGACTATTTTGTTACCCCTTGCATCGACGTCATACATTGTTTCTTCTGTTTCACTTGCTAAGTTGGTTTTCACGATACCGGCTTTTTCTGATAATTTTTCTTTTTCTAATGAAACGACATTAGTAATATTGACAGCATTTTGTTCGGTCTTAGCTGTGAAATTTTCAATCGTCCCAAATATGTTACCTTTATCATTAGACGGTTTATCAGTTTGTTTCATGGGCTTATCAGTGTTCTCAACTAAAGATGCAGCTTGATCAATTTTCTCTGTAACTTTCTTTTCGGTACCTACAGATTTCTCAATTATGTTATCTTTAATTTCTTCGATAGGAGTTGCAACTAAACTAAACTTGTCAACAACTTTGTCTTTAGTGTCGATTGCCTTTTCGGTTATTTTATCTTTTTGTTCTAATACATTAAAAGCAATTTCATCTGCCTTTTTAACAACTGTATCTTTTCCGTCATCCATTTTATTTAAAGCTGTGCCTTTCTTGTCGTCAAATTTCGCTTTGGTAGCTTCAATTTGTTCATTGATTTTATCTTTAATGTTGACTGCCTGGTCGAGCAGTTTTTCTTGTTGGTCACTCAGTTTATCTTCGGTATCAAATGTTTTAAGTGTGACTTGTTCTTTAGCATTAGCTGCTTTTTCAACCATTAGATCTTTTGTATCGATAATTGATGTTTGGGCTTCATCAACTGTTTGTTCAATTTTACTTTTTACATTATCAGCTAATTCAGATTTTTTATCTTCAGCCTTGATTATAGTCTGATCAACTTTTTCAGTCATTTGGTCTTTTAATGTAACAGTTTTTCCAATTATCTGTGCAGTTTTATTACTTATTTCGGCTTTAATATCACCGATATCTTGGATTACATGGCTTTTAATGTCAAATACTTGATTACCTAGTTTTTCTTTTGTTAGTTCAACTTGAGCAGTGGTTTCATCAAGTTTATTAATACCAACAGTTTTTGAATGAGTCACAGAATCAATTAGTTTACATTTCTGGTCCACAGCCAAATCGAGGGTTTTATCAAGTTTTTCTTCGACATCTTTAACTACTTTATCGTGTGCAGAACTGGTTTTTTCAACCAATCGTTCTTTTTTATCAACGACCTGATTTATGGATTCATCACCTTGTTTTGATATTTTAAATTTGGTGTCTTGGACTTCTGTTACGATTTCGTTGATTTTATTGATCAATCCTTGATTAAGATCTGTTGTGCTAGCAACAAGTTTTTCTTTCGTTTCTTTAGTTTGAATAGATACATCGTCCACTTTTTCATCCAATTTGAATTTTTTGTCTTTTATTTGGTCTGCAACTTCTTTTTTGCCAACAATTGAATCTGAAAAGCCACTAAAAGTGCTACTAATTTTGCCAAATATTGAAGTTCCTTTTTGTTCAACTTTATCTGAACTACTTTGTGTTATATCAGGAAGTTGGTCACTTTTTACGGATATTACATTAACCATTTCTTTGTTTAATAATTTTTCTTCTTTATCTGGTGTTTCTAATTTTCTTGGTAGTAATGGCTTTTCTTTATCAATTGGTATCGGTTCCATAGTTGTTTTAATTTTACCAGTAATGTTTGCAAATCTTTCAGGAAACTCTTTATTAGTAGTGTCCTCAAATATTTCAATAGTTCTTTCTATTTTGGCGTCAATTTTTTGTACGGCATCCTTATCAAAATATCTACCTTGCTCAGTAATTTTGTCTTCAACTGTTTTCACGAATTTTTCGTCAATTGATTTTTGTAATTTTGTACCAACCAAAGCGACATTTTCATTACTTTTTTTAACTATTTTATCATCAAACTTTTTAATAGTTATATCAAAGGCGTTATATTGTTCATCATTTTTGTGGATTTTCTCGTCAATTTTTTCGATTAATTGTTGATCAGCCTTTTCAGTTGTTTTTTCAGCATTTTTCTCAACAGTTTCTTTGACTTTTTGTGCTTCTTGCTCAAAATGACTAATCTTTTCTGTAACCTCTGCAACTGTTTCATCTACCTTACGGATAGTTTTTTCGCCAAACAATTCTGTAACTTTCTCGAATTTTTCAATTTTCTCTGTCATTTTAGTTATTCGTTCGGATATTTTTTCAATATTTTGATCATCTTTCAATTGTTTCTCTTCTTTTGATTTGAGCTCATCGATTTTTATTTGTGCATCATGTATAACTTCATCAACCAGTTTGGTAGAACTTTCAATTTTATCCTTTTGAGTTTGTAGTTTCTCTTGTAACCGTGGATCAACAGTTACTAGAGCCTTTTGAACAATTTGTTCAGTTTTATGCAGTTTTGGTGAAATATTCTCGTCTTTTATGTTATCGATAGCTTTAGTGGTTGTAGTAGTTGTAGTTGTGGTCGTGGTAGTTTTAATTACTTCGTTCGGTTGTAAAATAATTTTTTCTTTTGTAATTTCTTCAATTATTTCTACCGGAAAATATTCTTTTTCTTTAAGGTCGGTTTCGATCTTTGATTCAATTTTTTCGAATCCTTTAACGTATTTATCACTATCAATATCATCTTCCAAACCTTTAATCGAAATTTTAAATTTATCTTTGAGTTCCTTATCGAACTCGTCTTTTGTTATATCGGGAAGTTCTTTTGTATTTACTTTAAGTTTTTTGATCGGTTCAGGTAGTTGACTCGATTTAATAATATTATCTACAGGTTTTTGTAACAATATCTCTTCTTCGTGTATTGCCTTTTTATCTTCGATTAAACTTTGCCGTTTTATCGATGTGATTTCTTCTACAATTTCTCGTTTCTGTGTCGATGCAGGTATTTGTCTTTCAACTGACAGTCGTTTTTCTATTTGCTGTCGACGTTCAGCCACTGTTTTTTTTATCGTGATATCTTCCTCGGATTCCGAATCTTCAACAATTTTTTCTTCCGCTGAATATTTTGCTTCATCATGATCACGATACAAGCCTTTTCGTCTTTCTTCTTGAAGCACAAGTTCTTCGAATGATTCCGAATCTTTCATTATGTCTTGCTCATCGTATGGCGCATCTAAACTGGCATTTCGACGCACACTAGTCTCGATATAATTTGATATTTTCATGCACCGGGCAATAATGTCATCGCGTTTAATAGCGCGCAGACCATTTTCTAATATATTTCTTTCGTTTTGTTGCTTACTTGTTTGAAATTTGCGGAGCATGGCTTGTGCTTGCTGCGCTGTGGATTCTGGATGTTCAGCTATTATTGTATTAATTTCATCTTCGTTAATTCCAATTTCTGGTGCTAGATTGATCCAATCCCCACCGAGTAAATTTGATATATCAACTATGCGTAAATCAGCTAGGTAATTATTTTTATCCGATATTTTTCTATACATATCGCTTGTATCCAAACGAGTGATTAAATTTTGCGTTTCTCCGTCATGTATCATTATAAAATCAGGTAATATATTATCAGGTAAAACAATATTTAATATGCATATTGGTTGTTGCGGCGGTTCCCCCTTGGCCACTTTAGGCTCACGCATAAATAAGGCTCTACCAATTGTGTCAGCATGTTGATCTTTTACTCGAACGGAAAATGGTAGTCGATTCTCTTTGAATGCTTTGAATGGTAGTTGTAGCTGTTCACCTGATTTTGTAATTGGAATTAAATTACCAGCCATTTCAATATATTGTGATTTTCCTTCCAGCACCTCAACATCACGACTTTTTGCTACTTCAGAGAAATGTTCTTGGTGTTCTAATGTCTTATCCTCTTTATCATCTGTCATACAAAATACTCTTAGTCGTGCTTCTAACGGATCGATACGTTTAGCAAATACAACGAATTTTGCCATAAACGGTACGTGTATTGCCTCACGATATAACTCTGTTGCCATTTTAGTGGCTTCAGATATATTACGGCAATCCATTAACCAAAATCGGGCTGACACTGTTGTAGTGAATGATACACAATCGTTAACAAACGTTAACGGTGTTGAACCGGTTACATCCTCCCATTGTGCTCTTGTTGTTCCACCTTTTCGTTTCAGATACAAAATTTTTTTTTAATTAACAAAATGTAATTAATTTTCTTATTTCTTGAATAAAAATTAAATAATTGTATTATTCTAATGATAAATTATTTAATTTAAAAAAATTAATTTGGTTTTTGTGAATTTAATTATAAGATTTAATAACTATATAAAATAGAAATTGAAATACAAAATCTATCTACGATTTGGATATAATTTAAATATTATAATTTGTTAAGGACAAGATGCTTAATATTATAGTAGACAATTAAATTTATTTAAATCATACCCATTTTTATTTTACAAAAAGCTCAAGAAGTGATAAATTAAAAATCAAACTATTATTGTTCATCTTGTTAATAAAAGTAATTTCAAAAACTAATTTTGTGTTATATTGGAAAAATTAGAATAAATAAAATTAAAATAAAATGTTGAATAATTAAACATGTATTATAGTTATTAGCTTAGCCAAACTGTTGTCATTAAATATATACTAATTATAATAATAATTTTATAATATTTCTACTGGGATTAAAATTGATTATAAACTTAGAAAAAATTTAAATTATTACAAGACTTGTGAACTTTTTTTCATTCGAGGTACTAACATTACTAATAAATATAGTTTAATTTGACCTGATCGAAACTTTTAGTTTTGGCAAGTTTTTTGAATGTCTTAAAAAGCACACAATTTAAGGACAAACAACATTTAATTATTCAAACATTAATAAAAATTATATTATAAATAAATAAATAAATATAAATTAAAAGAAAAATTTATCGAATATTAATTTTTTTTTTTAGTTTTTATAATCTATTATTTAAAAATTTATATAGGACATTCATAACTAATAATTTTTGAAACCATTACTATGTTATCCACCGCGTTGCAAGAAAAAAATTACTTAAATTTTTTGTGTTAGTCAGTCATGTTTCTTACAAATTGTATTATTTAATTAAAAATAAACTTAGTTTTAAAATAGAATTATAAAAAAGAAAGAAATTTATAATTTTCCAATGCTTAATATCTATCACTTTTAAAAATAAAAAATTATAAAATAAGCTATATTTTCATATAAGGAAATTTTGAAATAGTCTCATTAGTGATAACTTAACATGTAGTCGTGTTTTATAGAAAAAAGGCTTTGCAAATCAACAGTATAAGATTTTATTATATTATGAACAAGTTCCAGTATCTTAGGTAACATAAAGCGTTAGTTTCACAAAACGACAAAGAAAAATAAGCTAAAATATTGACAATTACGAAATTAAAAATTTCTAGGATATGAGCATTTTTAAATATGTAATTTGTAAAGCATTTAAATTTGTTTAAATTCTATTGGATTTTATTTAATTTATATTAAAATATCAATACAAATAGAAATAAGTTAGATATAACATTTTGTTCTATTACTTTTAATTTGAAATTTTGTAGCAAGTGGTTCAAAAAGTATCACAAAAGATGAAGTAAGCGCTGACTTTGGTTAAGTTCTTAGTACAAGACAAATATTTGTTACATTGTACAAAATATGTCAAGGAATAAACATTTGCAAAGAAATGTATTAGATTAAAAACTTTAGGCATTTGTTTTGTATGGCTATACGATTTAAAATTTGTACAAATTATCAACATTGGTCGTACATTTACATTCGTTTGGTCGCGCTTTTTAGTTAAAATAGGACGCGGATACCAGACTAATTGTTTTTTAACCGACATTTTAACATATTAAAATTATAAGTTATTATTATTTGATTATGCTATTATTATGTTATCTTTATTAGTTTTGTTAATAAGACATTGTATTAAATTGTACAGTATAAGTACCGTTTTTTTTCTATCTATTAGCTAATTAATATACGCAAACAATTATTAAAATATATTTATTAATATATTTAACTTTATTTGTAGTAATTCTATTGTAAAATTGTAATTTACTGTAATATGATTTAGTGATGACTGTTGATTTGCTTAATTTTTTGAACGACCATATACTTTTGTTCTAAAACAAAATGTTAGTGGACTTGAAAGTGTATATTGAATTTTGTTCATGATAATCAAACAGTTTACTTTGATTGTTGTGGTTCTAAATAGTAGGTCAGTACAAAATTATTTATTATAAAAAATAGTTGAACATTGCGATTGCCAATTATGTTACAAATGTTTCGGTTGAGATCAAAATTAATATAACATATTTATTTGTAATATGTCTATAAATTCAGTGATGTTTATTGAGTGGCACAAGAAGAAAAATTATATATATATATATATATATATATATATATATATATATATATATATATATATATATATATATTTATCTTTTAAAACATTTGTTTCTAACTGTATATACATCTTTTTATTCAACTACTGCGTTACTGATAACTATTGCTGATGAGTTCGAAAACAATTTTTATAATAGCATGGATTTTTGGGTATAATGTAGTACAGTTCTTATAAAACCAACTTCTAGAAAGATCTAAATCAATAAAATTATGCAAACTGTCTTATACTGATTTTTTTTAATGTTTCTTATTGTATATTATTATTTTATAAGAAAGCGCAACCTTAATGTACCCATAAATATACTGTAAAGCCATTTAATTATAATTGAATAAGCTTTAGGCAAGCTTAACAACAGATTTAGGCTAAATCTTGTTTTTATGTATAAAATAATAATTTTTTAGATAAACTAATTACTAATTGGAAATAAAAACTATTTGTACAAATATATACATTAAAATAAGAAAACAAATTTTGTGCATCAAAAGTAATCATCATAATAAAATTATAAATTTCATAAATTTAAATTAAATAAATTAGATAATATTTTGAGGTGGTTTAGTTAGCAACGGTTTCAGAAAAGTTCCCTTATATGGACAACTAACTTACTTATAAAAATACTCATTTATTTTGTATATATAAATATATAAATAACGAATTGATTTCGAATTAAGTTTTCAAATTTAATTTAATTAAAAAAAAAATTAAATTATATAAAATAATGAAATAATATAGTTAATAAAAAGCAATGTGTTTGTATGTGGATATATAATTTCTTAATGTTATAAAAATTTAATAATTATAAAATTAAATATAAAAAACATATTGAATTCGTGTGATTAATTTTGTTTTTTAATATTATTTAATTATAATGCGAGTGTGATATATATTTTAAAATAAAACTGTTGATATTAAATGATCAATTAAATATGTAAATAAAAATATATTCCAAAGAATATTTTCTCTTTTATTTTCATGCTTCTTGTGATTATAAATTTAATAAAGAAAACGAAATTTTAATAGTTTGGAATATATTAATTTAAAAATAAAATAATGAACTATAGTTAATATTTAAAATAAACTTATTAGAAAAAATGAATATGCTTTTGATAATTTTTTATAGTTTTATGATGCAGGAAAACAATTTAAAAACAAATAAAAATTTAATAGTTGTAGTGTAGGATGTAAAGTTCAGCAAGAAATTATACAGCAATACTAAAAAGTAATAACACTATAGATATAGAACGATAATGTACATCCTATACAACAGCCATTACTTTATATAAATAATATATAATATATAATAATATAATATATTTATATATATATATATATATATATATATATATATATATATATATATATATATATATATATACGCATTTTAGTCATGACTGACGGTCCCAATATCACTGACACGAATCAAAATTTTGATTTTCTTATTTAAGAAAATTATTTTATTTAAACAAAAGTTCATTCCAGAGTTTTACCACTCTGTTGTAAGCAGAAGTTCCAAATAATTAAAACTAATGCACTCTTAAGTTTAACATTTTTTAATTATTCTAAAAGATTTATTGGACTATTACTTGGAAACATGACACCTAAAATTTGAGTAAATCCT